>JAPYMA010000567.1:0-26573 GCA_035041965.1 Anisakis pegreffii | reverse complement strand
TTCTATCCACCACAAGGGCTGAAAGGGGCACTTACATTCAGTGGAATATGTCATGTGGTCCTACGTATATTTTGCAGAACGATGCAGCTTTTGCATACTGATATATTGAACAATGACCATCATTCAAAAATGAAGAAAAAGAGCATTATGTCGCAATCTTCAATATTTATTTGACAAGATGCATAATGAAATAGTTTTTAAATAAGTGCATTTATAAGCACAATTGATGAAGCATTTTTATCCATGGACATGAGAGATTAATCATTGCGAATGAATCTCGTTGTGATCTTTTGATGGGATAAATTGAGACGAATTGAATGGAGACGAGAGGATTTCATATCTCCATTTGATGATGGATATATAAGAGGCTCATTGCTCAAGGTAAATGAGTGTTAGGCATTGTGCCGGTCTGGAGAGGGTTGCTCACGTTGAAACCACCTTTAGCTCTACGCTACTGCGGTAGTCATGTTTCTTCTCACAGCAGCAATTTCGGTGAGTTATCGTTCAATATTTAGAGCAGATTTCTTGGTGGGAATGAGGAATTTTTAAAATTCTCCCCATACGAGAGAAATCTGCTATTGTCAAGCCATCGCGAAAATAATGCGGGACTGAAGGTCTTCTTCTGTCCTGAAAATCATTTCAGATATCGATTGTGGTTGACGTTTATTGCGACCAATCGCTCACCTATGTGAAGTTCGAGCAGATAGAATATGGTTATATTCCATTAACAACAAAGGCGATAAAACAGGATGAATGTAGTCTTGAGTGTGAGGCGGAAGGGGTGAGATGTGCAGGATTTGTGATGGTATCCGAAGGAGAGTGCCAAATGATCAGACAATTCTTTGTGAATGCATCCGGCGAAGGGGCACCTTTAGCTGGCAAGGGAGATATCTATGTGAGGGACGTCACGAATAATCTCCACGTTGAACCGTGTCAATGCAACCCGAATGAAGTCTTTCCGTTGATGGGTATGCTTCAAAGTCATTTCTGCTTCAAATGTCCATTGAAATTTCAATAATTTTCCGACAAATTCCCCTCCATTAAGTTTATAAATCCTCCGGGAACATACCACGTGTCGATACTAATTTGAAGGAGATCGCGAATATCAAACCAGATCAGCGCAATCCGAATGAAATTTTTCAGTTGCTAGGTAAATTTCTGGAAATATTTTCTGCTCCAAATGACCTTTAGCACTTTTGCAATTTTCGGGCAATTTTCATCTATTCTCGACGCTTATTTTCCGTGAATATATTCTTCATCTTTCAGTGAAAGCAATGGCGAGATGTGATGAGGAATGGGCATATCTGGCCGAGACGGATTCGTGCTACCTTCCGGTAAGTTGAAATTTCGAAATTTTGCGATACCTGACAAATCGATCGACCGGTCTGTCACTCGATCTCCACTTCAACAGGTACTTGCCCAAACCAGTCAACAGTTCAATTTTAATGAAGCTGTCGAAGGATGCGGAAATTTTTCTGCGTTTGTGGCCTCAGTTCATTCGACGCTCGAAATGTCGTTTATCAATGACGGTTAGTTGGAATTTCTCAGTTCAGCAACTATGTTGCAATGTGCACATAGTTTTGAGTGTTCCACATCAAAATCATTCAATTCGTCGATATTATTTCGTTTAATGTTTTCAGATCTTTTTCATTCGACAGGTCAATATTGGGTCGGTGGAAAGCAGTACAACAGTACGAGCGCATGGCAATGGCAAGACGGCAGTGATTTCGATTATTCCAATTGGGAGAGCGATGAACCAAACGGGTTTTATTCGCCGTGGCCAATGTGTACGTTGGTCAATTGCGTTTGCTGTCCGGGAACGTGGGATGACAACACTTGCAGTGAGGCGATGTTTGGTCCGTGTGGTTATGTGTGCAAGAAAGTGGCTAATCCAATCACACCGCAAAAGTCTCAACTCAAGGAATTACCACAAAACACCCCAAAACCGGCAGAGTCGCCAACTTACAGTAACCATCATCACAGAGCGGCCTCAGATCTCTAGCAGCTTTGCTCTTCTGCCAATCTCCGAGTGTTCGCTTGCCAAACGGTTCAGATCAACTTCGGCTCAGATTCTCGTCAAATGCTCGCAAATCTAGTGCGAATCAAGCGAAGTGTCAGCTCGTTATCGCTAAGCTTCCAGAAGGTCTTGGACAAACAAAAAAAATTATTTCTTCCGTTTTTTCAATCCTGATAATGTACTTAAAGACTACATATTTGAGGATATCCACATGCCTTATCGTTCACTCGGATTCATTGGATTCAGTTTATTCAATTGCGATGATCTCATTAAGTTTGCAATCTAGCTATTGGTAGTGATTCTGTTATCATTATCAACATTACTATTACCATTAACAGTATTTTTGCTTGTTCACACAACAACGCGGACTTTCAGTGTATGCTCAGAGAAATTATATGTTTCACTGTCATGCGATGTTTCGGTCAATTTGACAATTTCCAACATTTGTCAGTCGAAAATTCCTGCGAGTGTTTTGATCGTTTCAGTCTTGAATCTCATGGATTTGACTTATTATTTGGCAATTCCATAGATGTTGTTATCATCATCAAAATGTCTTTAAAAAATCGTCATTATTACTTGAAGTGAACGAAAACGGCCAAGCAACATATGTGCTTGGCTGATCTCCTCTGTTCGATCACACCAAAACACTGTTGTGGTACTGAACATCAGCGTGGTACTGGCAAGACAACTCACCGTTCGACTATACAAATCGGTCTCAGGGTCGACTAAACGGCCTTATGGGAACATTTCCGATGTGTTTATTGTCGAATTTTTATGTTGGCTATTGGGATGATAATACGTGTAGTGAACCAATGTTTGCGGAGCGTGCAGTTTCCTTTGCAGAAAGAATGCGAGTTCAGTTCCACACAATCAATTCAAAACAACTGAAAAGGTGCCGCAAGGACACGTGGAAGCAGTTGTGAGTCCTCCATAACAGGTCAACAGTGGTCGTGTACATCCAAGAACAGATCTCTAGAGACTCGGGCAGCGCTTTGCTTCTGGCCTAATAATTGTATTGATGATAATGATTGTATAGATATTGATCGAAGTAGTACAAATGTAACGATATAAAAATGTCATACTAGTGACACAGAGCATTTCACCAAGCATGAGTCGTCGACTTGTAGGTATTGTGAGCGTCGTACTTGAAGAAAGTGTCGTGAGATTTGACTGCAGTGGACGACTTGAGTTTATTTGAAGGGGGATTAGCGTGCGTGCGGCTTTGGTTTCTATTTTTCATCACGCTTGGCAACGGGATGGGGACAGGGTGCAAATTCAGGACTCGACGGGGACTTAAAACCAGTTGGATTGTGAAGAAGGGGAGAGGATCAGTCCAATACACCGAGTCGGAAGGCTTTAATTCAGTGTAATATGTTACGTAGTCGTCTGCGCAATTGTATGCAAAATGATATCTTTGAATAATTATCTCAACTACTCTGAACGATCGTTGGACAAGTGTTCAATCGATCAATCGGAATGTATTTTCGGGCTCCTTCTGAGTCCCTCTCCCGAGAAATAAATGGGCATATGGGAGAGTAGCCCAAAACCTGTGTGCTTGCCAAATCAATAATTCAAGTTCGGATTTCATGAAGACAGATGATTCCAAACGCTATTATCGTTAGCTGCGCGGAAAGAAGAATGCCAAGGAACGAAGAATGTGACATTAGTGATATTGGTAATAACAGAAAGGCATAAACTCTTAATGAGTTTGATTTGCTGATTAAATAAATTATCTCAACTCAGAAGTTAAAAAACAACTATTTGAAGCATTTAAATTCAACATTGAAACCGAACTGTTCGCTTCACATCAATGCAGTATCGAATTTAGGTGTGGTATCGACCAGATACGTGACAAATTTGAATAAAAGTGAGCTTATTAGAAATTACAGCAAATAAATGACTATAAGCAAATGCAAACGCAAGCAAAATATGACCACATACAACAATACGAAAATGGCTCTTCAAATTGCGATGGAAACAGCGAAGGAATAGATTCGACAGCATTGGTTTCATTGCTATAGCTGACGAAGATCTGAGGGAAGGGATACTTTCAGGAGGATTCGACGGTTATTCCAGTGTTGCGATCAGCTTGATTGTTACGATTTCAGGATTTGAATGGAGAGAGGTGGTTGGGGCAAATTCCATAAATAAAGCTCCATCACAATTTGGCTTTCAATGACACATATTCTGAACTATTTTATCAGTCAATAGTTGGATTTCGTAGCGATCAAAATAGCTCATTCGCATGAATAAATCCTCTGACGGAAAGGACAATTTACGTAAATTTGAAGAACCTGAAATTTTGAAAAAATTGTATCATAAATCAATTTTTAAACTATCCTTAAATCAAACAGACTAGCTTAAGCCTGAGCCCAACAGCCAGCCTAGGGTCGAACCTGTGCCTCGGCTCGAGCCAGAGAAAACATTTTCGTCGTCCAATATGGGAGTTATATCGTTTTGTACCCACTCATATCTCGAAATATTGATAACATAAATGACCTGTTCCTATATCATTGATCTGCGCTAATCCAATCCCAAATCTAACCACTATCAACACCCATCCATCAAAATAACCAACCTCCATCAACTGCAACCATGAAAATAGATTCACTACCGGCCAACGCACACCTCAACCATGGATTCTGTGCATTCCAATGCGCTATTAATCCCTGCTTCATCACTGTAACATGAGATATTTTTCATTCAATATATCAGTAATGTTCTGATTAGTTTCCAACCGATCAGCACCATCTGAACATACGATAGTTGAATTCATAACCTCACAAACTGTTTCATAGATAAGTTTCTGAAGTAATTCAGACTGAATCATCCATTAATAAAGCTCATCGAATTTTCATCTCAACTTTCTACTTCCAAACAAACTCTGCACTCACAATCATAAACCAGTGATATTGACCTAATTATGAATGAATAAATGAATAAAATCATCATGAAAAGTCACCTGTACGATGTAAATATGATGAATTTGATACTTCCTCCTTCTTCGATTGGATCGTGCCACCACTACTATTGGTGCAATACAGAATAGGAGAGATCATCGCGCAAGTCTACGATTCAAATGAAAGTTTATTGCATTATTCAAAATACAGTTCAGATGCAGATATGCCCTCAAAAAGCATTGAACATACAAATAAACTGACAATTCCGGATATAATTCATCCAAAAACCGAATTTTCACCAATATATGAACGTACTCGATTGGTGTCATTAGTCCCATCCATCTTCCATACCCATCTGTTAAGTTATGTAACGAGCCCTTCCAATCTGCACGTTTCGTTGTGAACTTAGTAAAAGACATATATTCATCACTGACGGGAAAGGCAGATGCAAGTTTCAATGTTCCCCTTTTCTCATCCAGTCCCCAATCATATGTTAACGATATCATCATCTATAACTGAGATTATTTGTGATATCCCACTGATGAACGATGATAATAGTATCAACAGTGATAACAAACAGACTTATTATAAGTGATAATGATAAGCATGAGCTGGATGCAGTTCGTGGAATGGGCTCAGAGAAATGAATTGATTTTTGAACTGAAGTGTATTCGTCTAAACTAGCCTTTTGATAATCACGAAAAGTGAGATTGAATCCATCCACAACAAAAACAAAATAACCGAAACAAGGATTCAGTTGAGCTGAAAACTATCTAAGCTGCAAACAGTTAGCCATCTGAACTGAAAATCATTCAATCTAAACGTTAATTAATAACGGTGCTCTTTGCCTGTGATATTTAAGTTTAGGAACATGAAATTCTGACAGAATTCGAGAAGACCTCATACAAATGAACTGAATATTGTTATATCGTAGGAGCTAGATGTTAACGTTAAGTTAACAATAAGATTCCTCGCAGCTCAGTACCAATGTCATCTTAATTGATCAACAAAAGTTTTCTTCTGTGAGCACATGGTAAATGAGGGGAAAATGCAATAATCTGGTTGAGAAAGAGGTAAAAACTGAGTGGATGAATTTAATTCAATGTTATATTTCATTTACAGCGTGTGGAAGTGGGTTCCGGAGTTGTGGCTGGCATTCTGGTCGACCTCTCAAATGGTTTGGGACAGCCTCGAGATAATTTCCCATCAGTGGTTTTCTTGCATTCATTTGGATTTTTAACGTAATCATGAGTTTCGCGTTTGGATTTTTTTAACACCTTCATTTTGATTGTTCATATAATCATGATGTTTGTGAGGCTTGGAACGGATGATACAAGAGAATCGACTCAAATGAGATTGGGCTATGGAACTTGAGGGTGAGACTAGACTAGTTTGCCGGGGATTTTGTGTTTGTGGCTAGGACAGATCGTCGAACTACTTTTTGCAGTCGCTGAAGTAACTGAACGGCTAAATACGTTCGTGAATATTCTAAAACATCTCTGCAACGATTGATTTGTACGAATAATTGCATGATCGGACTAACAGTACGTCTGAATGCGTACATTCTATAATTGATTGTGGTACTGAAGTACAAGCTAACAGTGGTAAATGCATTAATTGCTTCTACTAATTTCATTATGATTAATCTCTTCGTTTCCAAATACGATATCGAATTATTACATTCAGCACGTTGCAAGTCTATGTCTATTTTCCACTTGTATCATTTAAAGCATTCATATTCAAACAAATAATTACCGGATTAATTAATATTTCTCTCATACAACATTACAGGGGATTGAAAACCAAAATTAACTGTTTCAGCAAAAAAGTAATTACATGATGTGCATCCCAGGGGCAAACGTCCATCAGATGTTGGCTCACAATCACATAATGTCAGTGTTATTTTGTTCTTTAAATAATCAACTTCAGATGTACTAAAATCAGTCATTCGCACAAATGAATCTCTGCTCGGATATGACAAATCGTTTAGATTTGGAGAACCTGAAAGTTAGTGTTAATATGTCGGATGAATTAACTGATATCGGACAAGTTATCATAGTGACGGATTATGAAAATCAAGTCGTTATGCAGAAAGAAATGATTACAGTAATTGTTTTTTTGTGAATAATGGAATACTTGGTGATTGGACGTAAAATTGCATACCATCATCAGTTGCAATCACGAAAATAGACTCTCTCACAGCCATCCTACAGTTCAACCACGGATGGTCAGCTTTCAACGCTGCCGAAATCCCATACTCATTACTGTAATACGACATGTCTATCAACATTTCAAAGTTTCACTCCATTTACATTTGTTTCAAATATTGTTTTTGTTGCTGCGTCTGATTCCTAATGAAATAATCGTTGCTGTCTCAAGTCAACGCCCAATTTTAAACTGAACATAAATCTAAAAAATATTTCAAATATGCACCTGTATGATGTAAATATAACAAACTTGATATTGCCATATGTCCGCATTCCATATGTACTGCTTCTATTGCAATATGTGGAAGATATTACTTTAGACATACTGAAATCAAGAAATTATCAACGAGTGAAAAAGTTCTCCAACAATTTCGGATGTTTTTCAGGTTCATCTCAAAATGACTCATACTTACTCTGCCGGTGACAACGGCGAATATCCTCTTTCTTGAGTGATTTTATTCGACAAAACACGGAGAATCACTTCCCATCGCTGTTGATTGCTAGTGAAGTTCGTCATATACACACCATTCTCATAGTCTTCCAATGCAGTGGCCATTACGGCCACATGCAAATCGTTCGAATCATCCAGCTTCCATGATTCCGTCAGACTTTGTATCGTAGAAACCTGGTAATCCTCTCATGAATACGTTCGTTTTTATATACGTGGGATTTTTAGCCTACTAAAAGCATCATGCTGAGTATGAGGCACAAGTTTACAATTTATGTTTTTTAATCGTTCCCCAGCTAAACCTCAAAAGTCATCTGTGAGAGTTGTGCTTCGATTGTGGCTAAAACCTCGACTCATGTGGACGTTACTCCTAAACCAACCATCTGTGATCACAGTAATACAAATATGCAGTAAAAATGATACCTCAGAAGCGCGATCGCTTGCCTCATTCGATACATCCACAACAAATACAAAATGACCGAAGCAAGGACCGGGGACAGGTTTCTGAGCTGAAAACAATTAAATCTAAACGTTAATTAATACCGGTGATCTTTGCCTGTGATGTTTAAGTTTAAGAACGAAAATTTCTGACAGAATTCGAGAAGATTCTTACACAACTGAATTGAATATAGTTATATCGTAGGATGCCGCAGGAACTAGATGTTAATGTGAACACACGGTAAATGAGGGGAAAGTGCAATAATCTGGTTGAGAAAGAGGCAAAATCTGAGTGGATGAATTTAATTCAATGCTGTATCTCATTTGTGTGTGGGAGTGGGTTCCGGAGTTGTGGCTGGCATTCTGGTCGGCCTTCCAAATGGTTTGGGACATCCTGCAGGTAATTCTCCATCAAGGATCTTCTCACATTCATTTGGATTTTTACCGTAATCGTGAGTTTGCGTTTGGATTTTTTTTATGTCTTCATTTTGATTATTAATAATCATGAGTTTGCGATGCTTGGAACGGATGATACAAGAGAATCGACTCAATTGAGATTTGGCTATGGACTTGAGGGTAAGACTGGGCTAGTTTCCGTGGATTTTATAGTTGTGGCTGGGACAGTCGTCGAACTACTTTTTGCAGTCGCTGAACGGCTAAATACGTTCGTGAATCATTCTAAAAAATCTCCGCAGCGATTGATTTGTAAGGAAAACTACAGATGATTGTAATAACGGTACGTCTGAATGCGCACGCGCACCTCACAGTCTTTATACCCTCATAACATAGCCTCGTGTAGGTATGTGTTTACGGGGATTAGAGCGAGTGGTACAAGAGAACATCTGTATGGTGTTGCTGCTATGCTAGGACTGAGGACAGTCTTTGGCTTCACGGTAGTTGTAGTTTCAGGAACTGAAGGAAGTCTTTAAGATGTACTTCCATTGAAATTCGGCTTAAAATCGTGTATTATCAGGGTTATTTTATTGTTTAGATCATCAACTTCAGTCGCATTAAATGAGCTGCTTCTAATTTAGACCATGCAGCTGGAATTGGGTTTGGATGTTGGTTGCGGTCAAGGAAATAATTTTGAATTCGAACATACTCGTTGATAGAGGGGGAGGAGTGGTAGGTTCGGAGGTGGTTGAAGCACATTCCTGGGGTAAACGTCCATCAGATGTTGGCTCACAATCGCAAAACGTCAGTGTTATTTTATTCTTTAAATAATCAACTTCAGCTGTACTAAAATCAGTCATTCGCATAAATGAATCTCTGCTCGGATATGACAATTCGTTTAGATTTGGAGAACCTGAAAGTTAGGGTTAATATGTCGGATGAATTAACTGAAATCGGACAAGTTATCATAGTGACGGATTATGAAAATCATGTCCTTATGCAGAAACAAATGATTATAGTAATTGTTTCTCGTGAATAGTGGAATACTTGATGATTGCATATAAAATTGCATACCATTATCAATTGAAATCACAAAAATGGACTCTCTTACAGCCATCCTACAGTTCAACCACGGATTGTGAGCACGTAACGCTGCCAATATCCCGTCTTCATCACTGTAATACGTTTCTCACTTAATACCTATCAGTTTTTGAATCCGATCATGTAAACCTTCACTTAAATGACTTTAAACGTTCCTCCAAACAGCAATAAACCGATTTGCTTCTAGAGTGTAAATGCTGCGTTGCCCGATAATTGGTTAACTATCAGTCGGGATGCCGCACATAAATTGATTGTCAATCGTATCCAATGGATGCCCTCACTGTATCCTTGGTATCATTCTTATCAGTGTGTGTCCATCTGTCTCACAATCAAATATCGTTTTGTTCTTCTCCTTATCATGAACAGACCGCAACTAAGCGCCTGTGCATGATGCTGCCCATGTCTATCAATATTTCAAAGTCTCAGTCCTTCTATACTCTGTTTGCATTCTGATTTACATCTGTGTGGAATATTTTTAATGTAGTTGTGTCTGAATCCTAATAAATAATTGCTGCTGTGCACTGCCTCAGTTCAACAGACAATTAAAAACAGAGCATCAATAAAAAAAGTATTTCGAATATGCACCTGTACGATGTGAATATAACAAACTTGATATTGCCATCTTCTCGCATTCCATATGTATCACCCCTACTGCAGTACGTCGAAGAGATTACTTCAGATATACTGAAATGAAAAAATTACGAAACAGTGAAAAAGTTCTCCAACAATTTCTGATGTTTTTCAGTTTTATCTCAAAATGACTCATACTTACTCTGCCGGTGACAACGGCGAATCTCTTCTTTCTTCAGTGATTTTATTCGACAAAACACCGAGAATCTCTTCCCATCGCTGTCGATTGCTAGTAAAGTTGATTTTATACACATTATCGTCATAGTAATTCAATGCAGTGGCCATTACGGCCACATGCAAATCGTTCGAATCATCCAGATTCCATGATTCCGTTAGACTTTGTATCGCAGAAACCTGGTAATCCTCTCATGAATAAGTTCAGTTTGATAACTCAAATGTAGTTGAATGAGCTCAGTTTTATAGATACAATTGGAAACTCTTTTTTTTGTTGTGCTTCGATTGCGGCAAAGACGTTGACTTCAGCAGATGTTTCATTGATAATTGAAACACCCACATACGATCATAATGATACGAATATGCAGTAAAATAATACCTCAGAAGCGGGATCGCTTGCCTCGAGTGACATATCCACAACAAACACAAAATATCCGTGACACGGTGGTGCTGTGAATGGCTTCGGTGCTGAAGACGTTCGAAGATTGGATATAAAATGAAATAAAGTTTTCGCTCATTATATTTTGAGCATAGCAAAGTTTTTAGTCATTAAATAAGCTTACTTGGAATGGTTGACTGCACTTTTGCAGATTCTAGAGTTGGGGTTCTCTTGGAAAGTGTGAGGCTGCTCACCACTAAGATAGTGATTACCAGTATGATACTGATTATTGATAGCACGAGGGTTGCTGAAGCTATTAAGATGGTTCTACGATTCCATTCTGAAATGATAACTTACTTGGACTGATATTTTATGAATAACAATAATGATAATATTATTATCAATGCTGTTATTACTATTATTATGACTATTATTATTGTTATAATTATTCACTAATGTGTCGTTGTAGTTGGCTCATTTTGCGCGGATCCTTTTATAGTGGATGACTTTGAGATAGTTAGACTCTGGATGGAGTTCTCTGGATTCTGAAGGTTTGCGAGAGGACACCAGATATCAGAGGTGAAGACTTGCGGAACTTGCGAAGTTATCTGCTCGCAAACATTTATTCGATGATTCGATCTGAAAAGAAAGATCATTACAAAACGGATGAAATGTATTGACCGCTCGAGATATTTGACATTCGAGACTGAATTACGGATGATTTCGTATAGAAACGAAAGATGGATATCGACGGATTAAGAAGCACTCGTAAATCCACGATATTGCCATGGACAATTGCCGATTCTAAACTGACGATTAAATGGTATTTTCGTATGTAATTTATCAGTATTACTATAATTTACGAATATTATTTTAACTGCTGAATAAATAAGGAAATGAATGTTCGAGGTAAACTTTACGAATTTACGGATTTAAAATGAAATCGGTGAATTGAAGTATGCTTTAGATAACAATAAGACTAGACGCGTCTCTGAACACACATTGAATTCAACTTATAAAGGCTTAAGCCACAAAGTTCACGGAGCAAAAAGCATCGTAACAAACTGTCCTTATCAGGATTGATCTTTTGTGCTTTCATGACTATTGCAGCTCGAATGAGAGAAGCATTATTTGGTGCAATGATTTCGCTTGGTTATGCTCCACCTTAACATATCGCTTTTCCAGTGTTAACAGCAAAAACAATGTGAAGAGATATCAATCGACTGATAGCAGTGATAAGATTATGAAGCAATCGTTATGATTAGAGGCTGTAAATGGAAAAGAGAAGTAAACAAATTCTCAAGATAAAGTTCCATCACAGTTTAGCTTTTTTCAGTGACACGTATTCTTAACTATTTTATCGGTCAATTGCTTAGCTTCATTCCCATTAAAATTGCTTGACTAATTAGAGTTGAGTGATAAAATGATCGTTTATTGTGAAAAAATCGCTTTATTGGATACCATCATAACAGACAATAGCAACACCAATGGGAGGAGATATCAACAGACTGATAGTAGCGATAATAATATGAGTCACTCGCTCTGATTACAGATTGTGAAAGAAGAAGGGAATCGAGCGAACTCTTCAGATCAAGTCCCATCACAATTTGGCTTTTTTCAGTGGCGCGAATTCTGAATTGTTTTATGTGTCGATGTAAATATAACCGATGATACAGCATTGGCGTCTACACAGCATCAAAAATGACAGTAAATAAGTTAATTGAAAAAAAATTAACACGCACAACAATACGAGAATGCATCGTTAAATTGTGATGGAAAAACCGAATGCTTAGATCCGACAGAAGCACACAAGCATTGGTTTTATTGATATTGCTCGCAAGGGTCTGGGAAATGGAATTTTTCAGGTGGATTCCACGAGCATTCCACAGCTCCGATCATTTGAGACATTATGATTTCAGGTTTTGAAAGGAAAGGTGGATTGGGGCAAACTCCGCAAATAAACTTTCATCACAATTTCGCTTTCAATAACACATATTCTGAACTATTTTACTGATCAATTGGTAAATTTCATTGCAATTGAAATCGCTCATTTGCACGCATAGATCTCCCGACGGCAGGAATAATTAACGCAGGTCCGAAGAACCTGGAATTCAATGAAAAATTATGTCTCCAGTCAGTTTCCGAACTAATATTAAATCATCTCCGTTTTGAACGTCCAATTTCAAATGTGCCAATTTCGAACGCAGCCCCCATCGTTGGCTGTAAGGTTTGTATGAAATTACTCGAGTAAAGATGAACTTGATTGTTTGATTGATTCACAGTCGTGGACGTTAACGAACATAACTGAGTGCTGGAAGTTGGATGCATCTGGAGAATTATTTGTGAGTGCAGCCGATACTGAACTGATTGCGGAGGATATGAATAGTTTGGAGGGTTTTGCTACGAAACGAGAGGAGTGGAATAAGATTTTGGGACTTAAGTTTTTCTAATAGCATTAACTAAGATTTTAAAAAATTGATTTTAGGTTGTTTAGATTTTTTAATCGGTTTCTTTAATAAGTTTTTCTAAATTAGATTCATACCACATTTGAGCATGGCTACATTTTTTAACGGGGCTGATTGGCAGATAACGCAGAGTGAGTAAGTGAGGAATTTTTATTAGATTCAATCTTTTTTTGCTGAGAGAATGACGATGCTTTTGATGCTGATAAAGTGATGTGCGATGTGCAAAATGTAATAAAGCGATTTTATTATGTCAAATGATCATTCCAGTTGTATTAGTCATGAATACACATATGATCAGGCCTGATAAGGACAACTCGTTATCAAACTTTTGATCAGTGAACATTTTTGGTTTGATGAGCAAAATTTCAATGCAATATGTGTTCAAATCATTTGTAATTGGTTAAATTGGTGTGTCTAGATAACTTTCAACTTCAGCACGAAAAATCGTGCAATCATACATCAGTATTTTTTGGCTCGATAGTGAATTTGCAATTTCAGCATTTCAGAAGCAATAAGTCTGACATAGTGTTCGTCGAGGAACGGGGTCCCCGTCCGGGATCCTGACGGAATCGCGGGGCGTGCATTCCCCATCACAATTTGCTCCCCGACTTTTTTGTGTGAACCCCCGTCCAACTTAATCTCCGCTGGGACTCCCCGCGCAATTTGCTCACCGACCTTTTCTCGGGAACCTCCCGTCCAGGTTCGCTCTCGGTTGGGAAGGACGTGGAGCTCGTCACACCTTCGCGAACAATCAACTCAAATTAGCGAAATACTGCAGCAGCAGTTCCAATATTGCCTTGTTGTTTGTTTTGAAATGTGACTATAAAGCGTTTGGCAATTCGTCCACATGAACTCGTTTATGTTTGTAGTATGTAGAACGTTATAATGAACTGTTGTTTCTTTATGTGCAACATCCAACTTATAATACGGTCTGATGTTATTATAATGCTATAATTGTAATCCATACGGTTAATCGTCATCATTATCCGCAAACCACTGATACTCATTATAATCCAGATAGTTTGAAGTCATGTTCAGCTTTCAAAATTCATCATGATATTGCAGTTTTTCAGTTTATATTGATATCCAGATGACAGTATTGATTATGTGACTCGTATTGTCTTACTTGTATGGTTCATATTCGTTTGATTATATATGATAGTCGTGATTATATGTGATAGCCGTTGAAGACGTATTGAATATTGGTTTACATATGATAGCCGTGATTATATCTATATATGATAGTCGTTGTTGCTTGTTATTACGGAGTTTATATAGATTTGAGTTGAATCCATTAAAATAGTAGCTGTTTCGAAATTCGACACTTGATATGATACATCTGAAAATGAAGCAATAGAACATTTTCCCTCTCTATTTGTCCGGGCTGGGGACTGGCGCTAAGCTGGTTTGACTAGCTGTTTTGCCAGTCAAGCCAACTCAGTGACTAGATTAAAAATGTTTTTTGGCTGCTGAGGCAGAAACCTGTAGAAGAGGAAAAAATGTTCCAAACCTCAAAAGGACAACCGTGGCCACAGCGGAAAAGACGGGGCATAAACTTACCGAACTAAAGACAGACAATTAAAAGACAGTCATGCTCAGTCAAACTCACTCAGCTCAAAGCTCAAGACAGACAAGAAGACGCTCATGTCAAACTCACTCATGCTCAAGACGGAGAAGAAGACGTTCGAAGACAAGGCTTACCTCACAACGACCCCCAAAAAATTCTATCTCAATTTTATTTTCTACAAAATGGTCACAACTTCTCTAATTAGTTCGCAATGAATCACCCCTCAAAGTGGTCTTTTTGTGATATACCAGCGGTATAAATATAATAAATGTTTAACGTCCTTCAAGTATATCATCTGCTATACTCACTGTTCTCTGTTTGTCTCACTTCCGCGGGATACTTCTTTCAATGTCGTTCTAGTCTCTCACTTGCTCTAATGGTTGTTCCCTGCTTATCTCTCCTCACGCGACGCGGTCGTGACTCCGCCCTCCTTCCGCCGACACGCGCATATGGCGAAGTGCGTACGCACCTCTTGTTCGATTGTTCAGTGATGTGGTTCCGTAATATTTCTTTGCTAGTGAGCTGTTCTGTTTGGTGGCTTATGGTGTTCAGCTGTTTGAGCCAAGAGCGCGTTTTGTTGTGATTGTCATATATTAGAACAGCAACGTACGGAGCTGTTTCAATTTATTTTCTTTTTGTCCTGATTACCACGACCACGACGTGAACTTATACAAAATGTGTTT
The DNA here is from genome assembly GCA_035041965.1 of Anisakis pegreffii. Classification (NCBI taxonomy): domain Eukaryota; kingdom Metazoa; phylum Nematoda; class Chromadorea; order Rhabditida; family Anisakidae; genus Anisakis; species Anisakis pegreffii. The sequence continues at coordinate 11,171 of JAPYMA010000567.1, read as the reverse complement.
TCTATTGATGGAGTTCTGAGTATTGTTCTCCTGCCTTTCGAGAATCTGCAATGTTCTTACCGAAGTAGGATTGTCCACTGATATATTACATTGCTTTGCATATTAGAGCGCAGTGAATATTCTCACCTCTCTTTTTCTCCTTTTAGGCTTGTATGGAGCAGTCGACGTCGTTTGGCACTATTTTAAAATACCAATTGGTGAGGGCGAAGAAACATCAAAACGAATTTCCAGTTTATGCAACGCGCAATTATCGTTCAAGGATTTGTCTACGAAAGGATTGCTTGCCACCTCAGGATGAATCACCCCGAGACAAAAGACGAAATACCAGGAAAAAAGGGGCGAAGGGTGAAAGTCTTCGACAAAAGTAAATAAACCATTTAAGTTAAATGAACTTTTCTAGGTAATAGGTAATATGAAAGATCAACATTATGCATAGGCGGTATCCGCATGGGAAGTAATTCGAACGCTATCGACGGGTTAAGAATGATAAATATTGTGTGAATGGAAACAAGGAAAAGGAAGCAGACATGGAGTTGATGAAGTTCGTGATGTCATCTGGTGTGCTGTTTTCGATCGTGAGAAATGATTATTATTTCGATCGCGAAAAATCATGAATTGCCTATTGCATTATGTCAAAGTCTGACATATTGCAACAGGCAAGGTGAATATGGAATGTGAGAAGGCGGCAATACCAACCTGAGAGTTGATTGCGACGCGAGAATCGAGTTTATTGGAATGGGGAGTGGCGTGCGGGTTTGGTTTCTATCTCTCATCATGCTTAGCAACGAGATGGGAATAGCTTTCAAATTCAGGGTTCGAGGGGGATTTCGAACCAACTGGAATATAAAAGGTGCGATAGGTGCTTTTCAACCCAAGGGCTTGGAAGACTTTAATTCAGTGAAATATGTTATGCGGTCGTTCACGTAATTGTGTACAAAATGATATCTTTAAATAATTATCTCAGCTCAGAAAATGAAAAACAACTTTTTGAAGCATTGAAGCAACACTTGAAATTACTTTCCTTGCTGAAGTAATCAATTTTGGTTTTAATTGCCTGTAATGTTGTGTAAGAGACATATTTGTTGATTTGGTTAGTATTTGTTTGAATATGAATGATTAAATGATACAAATGGAAAATAGACATAGACTTGCATCGTACTGAACGTCATAATTCAATAATAAATTTGGAAATAATTATCTGATCAAATATAATGAAATTAGTAGAAGCAATTGATGTAACTATTACATCAGTTTTGACCCATACCCAAGAAGGAGCATGTGAGGAGTCCCCTCTAGGCTCTCCAACCTCCAAATGATTTCCATCCGCTTGGAACATTACGAGTTATGCCTATTACTCTCCTTTTCTTATACCTAATCACCTCCCCCCCCCTCCCCAAAAAAATGAACATCCTGATAATGAGCAGGGGCGTGCATGAGTTATTAATATACCATATTGCATTCGCTTGATTTGAACGGAATTGTTTATTGGTCTTTAATTGGATAAGTGATTATGATCATAATGGTTCAGTACCAACAATCTTACAGTTGTAACATTCCAATATTTACGACAGGAGTTGATATATTTCAAGATCTTCATTAGCGATTGTAGTATTTTAAAAATGAGTGATCAGGATTAAGAATGCGAGAATTTGAATATGGTCAATAGAAGACGTTAGTGAAGGTGCAGATGATGTTGTGGAGCTTTGAGATGATTGCGTGGTGCTTGAACGTGTTTCGGATTCCTGCTTGCTGCTCGACGAAGCTTTGGGTTCCTGCGTGATGCTTGACTGAGCTTTGGGTTCCTGCGTGGTACTTGACTGAGATTTGGGTTCCTGCGTGGTACTTGACTGAGCTTTGGGTTCCTGCGTGGTGCTTGGTGGTGCTACGGGTTTCTGCGTGGTGCTTGGTGGTGCTACGGGTTTCTGCGTGGTGCTTGGTGGTGCTACGGGTTTCTGCGTGGTGCTTGGTGGTGCTACGGGTTTCTGCGTGGTGCTTGACGGTGCTACGGTTTCGTGCGTGGTCGCCGCTTAATTTATTCTAATCTCAACAGTGTTAACATTTTCAGTTGTTTGTGCTCCATAATACATTAAACTTACTTGAATCGGGGTCCAGGTGGAAATCAGATCATGAAATAAAAAACTTATGGTTGCTGACTAAAGATGGATGGAGGAAGCAGTTGGTCAAAGCCGATCGTCATACATTGTTAGTCAATGATAGTTTTGAAATTTCGATTCGATTAATAAATTGATCAATCAAAAAAATAAATAATTTGCAGAAAATGTCATACCGCCGTCAATAGAAACCATGAAAATAGATTCTTGTCCAGCCATCGGACAAGATAACCACGGCTTCGAAGCTTTCAACGCTGCGTCAATTCCTGCCGCATCACTGCAATATGTCTATTGTGAGCGATGTACTGGTAGAAACAAAAATTTCGATATTTCTTGATAATGATAGAGCTAGAGCTTGTAGAGTTTGTATTATGTTTCAGTATCAGTGCATTGATATATTAAAAACATTGTCTATTCTTTACTTATTGCAGATGAGTAGCAAATAACAACGTTTATAATATACTTTTATAAGTGAGTAGAGAATAACAACTATCATTGTTTTAATCAAAATTTCTGAAGAATTTGCAATGAAATGGAAACATGACGTTTCAAAATGAGCATACCTGTACGATGTGAATATAATGAATTTTATCTTTCCATTTTCCTCAATATGACTCTTGCTGTTTTTATTGCAATAGACCGATGAGATCAGTTTCGAGATACTAAAAATATGTAAAATTCTTTGAAGAAGTCCTATTCCACGATCAAACTCTATATATTTGACCTTTCTACAGATTAAGACCAAAACTATTGTAGCAGTAAAAATACATGCAGGTTCGATTCCAGAGATACCGATGAATTTAAAGTTATTTGTTTACGATGTAAATTTACTGAGTTCCATTATCAGCCACTGCGCCCTCACAAGATGTAATGGAACCGAACGGTCATTAACTCCGATCTATAGTCATTCTCCTACCGAGAAGATTGATCTAATGAAAATTCATCACTTACTCAGGCGGTGACATTGGCGATTCAGCTGTATTGAAAATTGTATTCGAGCTCAAATGTGCTTGGATCCTATTCCAATTTTCTCGTTTAGCAACAAAACCATCCAAGGAATCCAGATATTCATCATTCAGTCCAGTATCAATTGCAGTCACAAATACTTCTCCAGATCCATCCAATTTCCAATGTTCAGTTATGTTTCTTATCGCCCATATCTAAGATTCATCAAATTTAACGTATGCGTATGATGTCGATCTAAAGTTAAGGCTGCTGATAAACTGATAGCGTGAACACTTGAAACGTCCACCCAGCTAAGCTTATTGATCATTGATCATCAGGCGAGTCATCCGGAGTGACCGAATTAAAGCCTCAATATAAACTCAGGTTAGGTTTATTTTGACTAATAATGAGATTAGATGGGTTCAGCTCAGCTGAAGTACCGACTCAACGGATCAATATAATTTCAACTTACAAGTGCTTTATGGCATACCAACCTCTTGCTGGAAATGTTTCGCCTTGTTAGATGCGTCCAGGAGAAATGCGAAATATCCGCGGCAAGGTGGAGTTATAGTTGGTTTTGGCTCGTACATATCCGAATTTATTTTCTCGGTCAATTGTTGTATCTCGTTCTTGCTAAAGTCATTCATTTGCATGAAGAGATCCAGACGATGGATAGGAAAGTTGACTGAGGTTTGCAGAGCCTGAAGGTTTGACAGTGCTGAATCGCTCTCAATTATGTACGCAATTGGTGTGGTTCATTGTGTTGCAAGCGATAACAACAGTGCTTTATCGCATCATATAACATTCAAGCATTTTTTTGATGTTGTAGGTGCATCACATTACATACACTTACATCTCGAAATGCTCATAATATAAATGATTAAAGTCACTACGATCGCAATGCTATCTCATTTATGTGATATTCACTCATGGATGTTAATTTCGGTTTCTGCGTGGTGCTCGACGGAGCTTTGGGTTTCTGCGTGGTGGGCGCTGCATTTATTTTAATTTCAACAGTGCTATCATTTTCAATTCGTTGTGTTCCACAATACATTTTCAATTATATGCATTTAAGCAGCTGAATGTTGGAAATTTAACTTACTTATAGGACTTTTGGGGGTGGTTATAGGTACTGGTGTAGTGGACCGTGAACTTGGGAGTACACACCCTGCTGGTAAGCTTCCATCGGATAATCTCTGACAATCACACAACTTCCAAATTATCTCCTTGGTTAAATGTTGCATTTCATCCTGACTAAATTCGCTCATTTGCATGAAGAGATCCGATGTTGGATACGAAAGTTGTTTGAGGTGTGTAGATCCTGAAAGTGGAACAGTTTTGAATCGTTCTCAATCCGAATCGATCTTATGTATGCAGATAGTACGGTTCATTGCGTTGTGAGAAGTAATATAAATGCCCTGTTGCATATTATAACATCAAAGGATTTGTTTTAATCGAATTAAGTATATGAACGATTTGGGCCACGATTTTGACATTGCTGAGGGCTAGTAACTGTACGACGGTGGTCTGTCTGCATACACAAATGAATCGTTGTCCAATGGGAAATCAGACCACAAAATCATAATTTTCTAATCGCTGACTAAAGATGGACGGAGGAAGCAGTTGGCCTAAGTTGATCGTCATAGTATGGACAATGATAGTCAATCATAGTCTTGAAGGTTCGATTTGATGAATAAACTGTTCAACTTAAATAGGAAATGAAAAGTTAACAGAAAATTTCATACCACCGTCAACAGAAACCATAAAAATAGATTCTTGTTTGGTCATCGGACAAGATAACCACGGTTTGGAAGCTTGCAAAGCTGCATCTAATCCTGCCGCATCACTGCAATATATCAGTTTAGAATGAATATACTGGCAAAACCAGAAAATTCATAATCTTCGATACTTGAAACGCTGGTAGAGCTTATATTGAATTTCAATTTTTGTGCATTACTATGTTAAGATTATTGGTATTTCCGACAAAATTATTGGTATCATTATTATTATCAATGGAGAAATTATTATTATTATTGATTATGAAAAGGCTTTTGATAGCGTCGAGATAAATGCAGTGCTGAAATCTCTCGAGGAGCAGGGAATCGAGGCTCAATACATCAATTTGCTCAAAGAAGCGAACTCGCATTGCACCACCGATGTAAACCTACTGTCTACTCCGATAACTATCCCGGTTGAAAAAGGTGTGAAGCAAGGAGACACTGTTTCTCCCAAACTCTTCACGGCTTGTCTCGAAATGGTCATTCGAGAAACCAACTGGGACGGTGGTGTTAATATCAATGGAGAAACACTGAATCATCTTCGATTTGCAGACGACATCGTGCTCATCGCGGAAACCACAAATGAATTACAGGCCATGCTGACCCAGCTCACCATTAAAAGTGAAGCTGTTGGACTACGACTAAACCGCAAGAAAACAAAATTCATGCGGTCAAATAACACTGCACCAGGCCGGATAAAAGTGGGCGACGATGAAATCGAAGAAGTGACAGAATACGCCTACTTAGGGCAAATGGTAAATATGAGCCGAGATATGAAAACTGAAATTGGAACAAGGATAAGATCAGGATGGAAAGCATTCAACTCGATCAAAGATGTACTGAAAGAGAAAATAGGCAAATCCCTCCGCGCTCACCTCTTTGATAGCACCGTTTTACCAGCGTTATTATACGGAAGTGAAACGTGGGCCACAACAAAGAGGGAAGAACAACGCCTAATAACAACACAAAGAGCGATGGAGAGATGTATGTTAGGAATATCGTTGCGGGAACACATCCGATGCGAGGAGATTCGCCGAAGAAGTGGAGTAAGGGACGTGATCGCAGAGTACAGGAAAAGAAAGCTACGTTGGGCAGGCCACGTAGCAAGAATGAATGATGGCAGATGGACTCGAGCAGTTGCAGAGTGGTACCCAAGAGGAATAAAAAGACCACTCGGGAGACCTCCAATAAGATGGAAAGACGATATTACAAAGAAATTGGGTAACACCTGGCAAAGGAAAGCAAGATCAAGGACCGAATGGAAACGCATTGTGGCCAGCAATGTTACAAACGTTTGATAGCCTGGCCAATCCAGGTAATCTAGGTAATTATTATCATTGTTGTTATCAAAATTGCGAGTACCGCTGTGATGAAATGAAAAGATATTTCAAAATGAACATACCTGTACGATGTGAATATAATAAATTTTGCATTTCCATTCTCCCCAATATGATAGGCACTGCTTTTATTGCAATAGACAGATGAGATCAGTTTCGAAATACTAAAAAATACGAAAAATTCTTTGAGATCGATACCAAAACTGTTGCAACAATGACAGTGTAGAAAGTACCATCTTCAGGCTATCAATATGCCCAGATCTGCTCAACAAACATGCTGTTTTCTGGCACCATCAGATAAAATGTATTCTAAACTACCAAAAAAGGTATCGACGTAAAATTTAAAATTCCGGACATACAAAATTTAAAATTCCGGACATACAAAATTATTTGTTTATGATGTAAATTTACAAAGTTCCATTATCAGCCACTGTGCCCTCACAAGATATAAGAGAACCGAGCGGTCGTTAACTCTGATCTACAGTCATTCTCCTACCGAGATGATTGATCTAATGAGAACTCATCACTTACTCAATCGGCGACATTGGCAAATCAGCTCTATTAAAAACTGTTTTCGAGCTCAAACGTGCTCGAATCCTATCCCAGTCTTCTCGTTTAGTATAAAAGCCGTCCAAGTTATCTAGATATTCGTCTTTCAGTCCAGTATCAGCTGCAGTCACATACACTTCTCCAGATCCATTCAACTTCCAATATTCAGTTATGTTCGATAGCGCCCATATCTGTGATTCATCAAAATTGATAATTACATATGCTGACGATCTAAAGTTAAGGCTGCTGATAAACCGATAGCGTGAACACTTGAAACGTCCACCCAGCTAAGCCTATCGGTCATTGATTACGAGGTGAATCACCCGAGCTGACCGACTCATAGCCTCAATATAAACTCAAATTAGGTTTATTTTGAATAATGATAAGATTAGGTGGATTCAGCTAAGCTGGTGTACCGACTCAACAGATCAATATAATTTCAAATTACAAGTGCTTTATGGCATACCAACCTCTTGCTGGAAATGTTTCGCCTTGTTGGATGCGTCTACGAGAAATGCGAAATATCCGCGGCAAGGTGGAGTTGTAGTTGGTTTCGGCTCGTACATATCCAAATTTATTGTCTCGGTCAATTGTTGCATCTCGTTCTTGTTAAAGTCATTCATTTGCATGAAGAGATCCGACGATGGATAGGAAAGTTGGCTGAGGTTTGGAGAGCCTGAAGGTTTGACAGTGCTGAATCGTTGTCAATCATATACGCCATTGGTGTGGTTCATTGTGTTGCAAGCGATAGCAGAAGTGCTTGATCGCCTCACTGACACTTAAGGATTTCTTTTTAATGTGAAAGATGTATCGCTTTACATGCAATCACATCTCGAAATGCTTATAATATAAATAATCCATTCTCATATCATTGATCAGCATCAATCCAATCCCATTATCAATGCTCAACCATCAAAATAACCTACCACCGTCAATAGAAACCGTGAAGATGGATTCTCGCTCAGCAATAGGACAAGATAACCACGGTTTTGAAGCTTCTAACGCTGCGTTAATTCCTGTCGCATCACTGCAATATGTCAGTTTTTAATTAGAATACTGGTATATACAGAATTTTGACACTCTTTGACACTGAAGTGCTGATAAGCTCGCATTGAGTTTCAATATCATTGTATTACTATCCAAAAAAACACCAATATTTTCAACATATCATTATTCTTCTCAATACGGTTATCAGAATCCGCAATAGATTTGTGATGATATGAAAAGGCAGATCAAAATGAACATACCTGTATGATGTAAATATAATGAAATTTACATTTCCGTTTTCCCCAATATGATAGGCACTGGTTTTATTGCAATAGACAGATGATATCAGCTTCGAGATTCTGGAAATATGGGAAATTCGTTGAAGCAGTCCCATTCTCCGACCAAACTCAATATAATTGATCTTTCTGTTGATCAATACCAAAACTGTTGTAACAATGACAATGTCGAAAGTACCATCTTCAGGCTATCAATATGCCCAGATCTGCTCAACAAACATGCTGCTTTCTGGTACCATCAGATAAAATGTATTCTAAGCTACCAAAAAAGATATCGATGCAAACTTTTAAATTCCGGACATATCGATGAATTGTAAGGATATTTGGTTACGATGTAAATTTACGGAGTTCCATTATCAGCCACTCTACCCTCACAAGATACAGTGGGACCGAGCGGTCGTTAAGTCTCACCTATAACCGTTCTCCTATCAAGAAGATTGGTAAAAATGAGAGTTCTTCACTTACTCAATCGGCGACATTGGCAAATCAGCTCTATTAAAAACTGTTTTCGAGCTCAAACGTGCTCGAATCCTATCCCAGTCTTCTCGTTTAGTATAAAAGCCGTCCAAGTTATCTAGATATTCGTCTTTCAGTCCAGTATCAGCTGCAGTCACATACACTTCTCCAGATCCATTCAACTTCCAATATTCAGTTATGTTCGATAGCGCCCATATCTGTGATTCATCAAAATTGATAATTACATATGCTGACGATCTAAAGTTAACGTTGCTGATAAACCGATAGCGTGAACACTTGAAACGTCCGCCATGCTAAGCCTGTTGATCATTGATTTTGAGGTGAATCACACGAATTGACCGACTCATAGCCTACATATAGACTCAAATTCAGTTTATTCAGACTAGTGATAAAGTTTGTTAGGGATCGCCTGGGCCACGGATTCACATGAGAGCGACGTGGATAGAAGGTGGTGAATGAGATAGAGGTTTATCTCTTATATCAACCAAGAACCCCACGTTGATCATGAATTCATTTTCAAGATCTTCAAAACTGAATCGCCAATATGATAGAAATGTTGGACTCAGCCTAGAGTCAGTACAAATGAAGATGACAGAAAAGTCTTCAAAAATTTTATCTGAATAAGTGATCTGAATGAGTTTGCATGGAGCAGTTAAGACTAGCAGCAATTTCATTTTCTATGTGACAATATTAACAATGCCAACCTCTTCCTGGAAATGCACAGCCTTTTTCGATGCGTCTACGAGAAATACGAAATAGCGTGGTGGTGCTCGAGGTGCTGTATCCGTTATAGAAGCTGCAAGAGAAAAGTTCAAATTGATGAATTAATTCTGTAAAGTTTTCATGAATCGTAATATATGTCAAGTCATAAGATCAAAATATTACTTTACTTCAACGTCTGCGTTACACACTTTGATCCCACAAAGTGATCAAAATGCTTCACCAAATTCTGAGGACGAATTCATCAATGTCCTCCAATGAAATAACCTAACGGATTAAATCGCCCAAGAGCCTCAGACTATGTTAAGCATTAAAACCCACTACGATCGCAATGCTATCTAATTGAAGTGATATTCAGTTATGGATGTTTATTTCGGTGAGAGATTGATAATGTTGGCTTCGGTGTTGAACACTTCCGAAGATTGGAGATTCAAAGGAATGAAGTTTTTGAGCATTAAAGTTTTGAGTCATCAAATAATCTTACTTGGAATGTTTGGCTTTATTGCTGGAAGTTTCAGAGTTGGAGTTTTGTTGATAAGCACGGGGGTGCATACCGGTATGATAGTGATTATTGATAGCGCGAGTGCTGCTGAAGGTAGTATCGTGGTTCTACGATTCCAGCCTGAAGTGATAACTTACTTGCACTGATATATTATTAATAACAGTAATTATAATAATATTATTGTTGTTTTTAATAATAATATTATTATTATATTATTATTATTATTAATAACAGTACTGATATACTACTATTATCCATGCTATTATTACTATCATTATGAAAATTATTATTTTTTAAATTATTCACTGTTATGTCGATGTTGTTGGCTCATTTTGAGCGGATCCTTTTGCAGAGGATGACTTTGAGACAGTTAGATTCTGGATGGAAATCTGGATTCTGAACTTTTGCAAGTGGACGTCAGATATCACACGTCAAGATTTGTGGAACACCGAAGTTATCCTTTCGAAATCGCTCGATTTATTCGACGATTCGATCTGAAAACAAAGGTGATCACAAAACGGACGAAATGTATTGATTGCTCGAGATAATCAACAATCGAAACTGAATTACGAGTGATTTCGTATGGAATAGAACGCCAGATATCAACGGATTCAGAATCCACGTGATATCCACGATATTATCATTGACAATCGCCGACTCAGAACTGACGTTTATATGGCATTTTCTTACGTGATTAATCACCATTACTATTAATTACAATATTATTTTACCTGCTGATTAAACAGAGAAATGAATGTTCGATGTAAGCTTCACGAATTTAAAATAAAATCGGTCAAATGAAATTTACTCCAGATAACAACAAGACTAGACGCGTCTAAAAACACACATTGAATTCAACTTATGAAGGCTTAAGCCACAAAGTTAACGGATCAAAAAGCATCGCAACAAACTGTCCTTATCAGGCTTGATCTTTTGTACTTTCATGACTAATACAGCTCGAATGAGAGAAGCATTATTTGGTGCATAGATTTCGCTTGGTTATGCTCCACCTTAACATATCGCTTTTCCAGTGTTAACAGCAAAAACAATGTGAAGAGATATCAATCGACTGATAGCAGTGATAAGATTATGAAGCAATCGTTATGATTAGAGGCTGTAAATGAAAAAGAGAAGTAAACAAATTCTCAAGATAAAGTCCCATCACAATTTGGCTTGTTTCAAATTCTGAATTGTTTTATTGGTCAAAGTAAATATAACTGATGATGCAGCATTGGCGTATAAATGAAATCATGAAAAATGACAGCAAATAAGTTAATTCAAAAAAATAATAAATTAGCACACGCAACAATACGATAATGCATCTTTAAATTATGATGGGAAGACCGAAAGCTTAGATCCGAAAAAAAGCACACAAGCATCAGTTTTATTGATATTGCTGTCAAAGATCTGCTGGAGCGATACATTCAGGAAGATTCAACGGATAGTTCAGTGTTGCCACTGCTGAATCG
>JAPYMA010000565.1:0-59126 GCA_035041965.1 Anisakis pegreffii | reverse complement strand
CGAAGAAACATTTCGATGCCAATCCGTGCAAACACACTTTTTTATGCAAACACACGTTTTCATAATTCAGTTGAATTTAGTTTCGATTTTGCTTATGCATTTTGAGGTGATGATCGATTGATATATCTGATGTCTGTTGGATGCATAAATTAATGAGGCAAAAATTCAACAAATAATTTGAATTTGTACCCACCCGAGAGGAAAAATTTATAAACATGATATATACCATGTTATAGCCGAGATTGAGTACTACAGAAATCTCTTTTAAATATTGTCGCCAGTTGGTAAGTTACGAGAGTTATGACGCTTGGCGTGAGCTATAGTGTTCAATGGTCACAATTGGCATGTGTAATGAAAGAACTGAAATTCTCTCTATTGCTAATATATAAATTAAGAGAAATATTGTATACTGTGTCGTAGTCGAGATTGAGTACTACAGAAGTCTTTTTTTAATTTTGTTGCCAATTATCAACTTAAGAGAGTTATGACGCTTGGCGTGAGCCACAGTGATGTTCAATGGTCACAATTGGCATGTTTAATGAAAGAATTGAAATTCTCTCTATTGAGATTTCGCTTGAAACGTTCGCAGACAGCTTTAAAATTAGTAACTTTACATTTATAAGTGTTCACAGCAAATTTAAAATACTCATGCAGTTCGCAGTTAGCTCTAACCATCCGTGCAATCCGTAAGAATTTTGCCCTATTAATACCTACTCAACAAAAACGTCAATTCCTTCGGCCACTTGACGGAATGTTACTGCGCTCGTAATTGACAAATTGTCAGCACACCACGATATGATATCATTTACATAGTATGAAGAGATATTTCCTTTGAATATCAAGAAAACAATTGGATAAGATCAGTACAACGCAAATGAACTTCTTCAAGTTGGGATCATACATACACTTTATACTGCGCTCTATGAACGAACAAATCTTCTCGATGTTTGACTAACGATTGACACGCAATCTCACCTTAAGCCGAGAGTGATACGAGTGTCGATTAAATCAATTTTGAACTTTAAAAGATATCTTCAGCAGCGATTTTGAATCGGATCACTTCACGTATTTCCCATGCATTTAACACACCTCACTGAACATTTACCACCCAATAGAATCAGGTTTTTAGCAACCTCACAATCAGCAAAAACTTTCTTCCAATGCTACGCGAACAAATCAATCTCGTAAATATAATTCTAGCTTTTATTCTATGAAATTCCATATATCTGAGGTAATCATTGACAGCAATGATTCCCTTCACCAAATGAACAATAAATAAAAATTTATCCGGGATAAACGAATTCTGACTGAACAACTGAAAATAAAAACACAGATATCACAATTAAAGGACTGCTAATAATTCGTGAAGAAATTGGCAGACGGCTGGATCCAATAGGCAGTTTTCATGTGATCACGGTTGGTTCTTTGCGACCGGTGAACTGTTCCATTTTACACAAATTCAACGCAACCAGCACTAACGGCTTCAGCAATTCCTTCAAAAACAACAGTTATTATTCTCAATACTGCCGCCAAGATAAGTATCAACTATTATCAAACAATCAATATCAATCAATACAATATCAATATTATATTAAGTCAAATATTATTATATCAAAAAATCAAATTCTATTAAAATAAGAAATACCTGAGCTGGTAGATTGAGGTGCGCCTTATCGCTAGCGTCCACGAAGGAATCGACGTATAAGCGGATGGTCGCACCCGATGATCCTGTTCCACTCAAACGGAACACGATTCGACTGCCGTCAGCGAACAGCAGACGTAATCCCTTCAATTTCACATTTGCATTCATCCGCAATAAAAAGAGCCATCAACCATATCAAAGTTACCGGATGCGAACCTGCTTCTTTGAGACAGATCCATCGATTGGGTCGTGATACTCGAAGTTATCCGCTTTCGACACCGTGAACTCAACGTTATTGGCCGAGAATTTCTGCCCGATGAATGCTGCTAATTGTGACTCGACGTACGTCATCAGAAGATTCGCACCTTGTGCCTCTACATTCTCGTAATCGTATCTGAACACTGAATTTTATTGAAGACAACATAAATAAATCGACACTCCACACCGCAGTGGCTTGCATTTCAAATTAATTCAATTACATTTTATACAGTGACTTTACTGTCATGCTCAGAGTGAGTTCGCACTACGTTTTGTATGAGCAAAAGTTATAGTTTAAGTATGTTAACAGCAGCAATGGTGGAAGAGGAACGCCGAATTTATTTTAAAAGGATGAAATTCGGTGGTAGAAATGGGGAATTTTCAAAGGATAATATAGGATAAGACAAGGGCACACATTTCACAAACGTTGCATCGACATATTGCAAATGCTTTCTGAATGTGAATAAACTGATAGAATAAATCAAGATAAATGGATAAAGATAAAGACAAATAAAGATGAAGATAGAATAAAGAAACAATAAAAACAAAATCTACCTCGTGAAAACGTTACGTCCATACTTAGCCCAATGTTCCTTGACAATCTCCTCGACCGACTTCTTCTTATCAGCCAATATCGACAACCATGCTAACATGGCCCAGATGCCATCCTTCTCACTTAAATTATTCACAATTCAACATACGGTTCAAGATAAATAACTTGCAACAACTCAATAAACGAACCGAATATGATCCGATCCAGTACCAAATGATTCTTCACCACACAACGATAATTTTCCCGCATCCATCAAATTCCCAAAGAATTTCCACCCGGTCGGTACCTCATAAAGCGTCATACCGTTTGCCTTTGCTACTCGATCCACAGCTCCTGCTGTTGGCATACTGCGTGCGTAGCCTTCAACAAAATTATCGTTCTTCAATTATTCCTAACAACAACAATTCAGAAATACGCAGTAATACTTAATAATAATAATAAAGTTCAAATTTTGACATCAATGATGACAACAATGACCTCAACCGCTCTCACTACTCAGCGCAACATCCAATCAGTTTCAGATCTCACCAAGAACTCAATTAAATCAAATATGCCACTTTATTTTCCAAAAATGCGAAAAGGGAATGCACTATTCACATTTTGCAGAAAAATCACATTTTGCGACAAAGAAATGCAAAATCAAATGGAATGAACTGAGATTATCAAAACAAACCTTTGACACCATGTTTTTGGAAATATGGAATGCATTTGAGGTTGGCAGCGAGGACAGCGAGTGAATCACTTGGCGTTACAAAGAATGCATTCTTGCCCAGTATCATGTTTCTATCCTGTAATATCAACTTTTGCACTACAATCCAACTCATAAAGCATTAACATCTCGTGAACGTATTTCTTTCAGTTGTTACGCGAAGATGATAACACTGATCAAGGTTGTTGTTCACTTTCTGTTGGCGATCAGTGTCATTTTTAATCAACGATATTTTCGAATTGTTCTGATATTCACGTCATTTCGCATTTCGTTTTATGCGCATTTATATCAGCTCTTGTTATCTGTCATGTTTTTGGGGAACAAACAAAAAAGAGCAACTTACTCCATCGCCATCAAACGCCGCACCGAAGTCGTGTTCTCCTTTCGCCATCGCATCCACCAAATGACGAGCGTACGTCAGATTCGGGTCCGGATGACCACCGCCGAAGTCCGGTTTCGGCGTTACGTGCAAAAGCTCCTCCACGTTCGCACCCAACTTCTCACCGAGAATCTTCGATACGTACGGTCCAGTTGCACCGTATAAACTGTCGATTTGTAGATGGAACGGCTTGCCACCACTTGATCCGCCTTGCAGAAATGATTTGATCTGCAATTGTTACAACACGTTGCATCAGCGCAATACAACTCTCAACATAAATCAAGAAAATCACAAAACTTCTCACTTTTGCAAAATCGAAAATCTCTTCCATCAACTCCACGTAATCCTTGACACAATCGATAACGTCCACCGTAAACAGACCAAACCCTTCGATATTGTAGTCATGTTTACCGATCGTATTGAAATCCACATTCAAGTCCGGACATATTTTATACTCCTTGATCGTTAACGACAGCTTGTGGATTGCTTCTGTTACCTATAATATTATCACTAAAAATGTTTGCATAATGACGGAGTCCTATGTAAAAATCTTAGGCCCACCATTCGTAGGCCCACAACCCAATAAGAAAGAAGGAACGAATGGATCGAAAACCTTTTCAGGCGCCGGCCCACCATTCTCGCAGTTGTACTTGATTCCAAAATCTGCCTTTGGACCGCCCGGATTGTGGCTTGCAGTCAGAATGATACCACCATTAATGATGTTACCATCTGAAAGAATTCTTCCAAAATTAAGATGACACACAATCATGAATCATAACATAATAATTCATTCTTATTTATTCAATCAGCAAATCCAATTCGTTACGAGTTTATGCCCCTCTGCTAATATTAATATTACTGATATCATTATATTACCAACATCACAATGAATGAGTAATAGTTTATCCGAATGAGCAATACAGTTCACAGTTTTGTATTTTTATTTGACACGATATTATGGTGAATGTTACGAATTGAACTCAAATTTCATTATGAAAGTTATGTGAATCATATGAATTATTATGGGTAAGTAGCTGTCAACTACATTGCTCATTCAGATAACTCATCGAAGAAGCAAGCAAACGAACTGTTGATTGCACGTTTTCTGATGAGACACGAAACTGCCGGTGTGCTCAGAAAGCCTTTCTGCCCTACGATCAGTTTTCGCAACTGTAACGTTGATGCATTCAGATGAATCCTTTCAGGCATTTATAATAACATGCAGAATTGTTTTCGAAGGGGATGAAACGATTAGGTAGGCAAATAAAGTCTATAGGTTGAATGCAATAGAAGCAAAACAAAAGATACAATAACTTTTGATCTGCTTTGCCTATCCTTTAATCCCGTTCACATAATTCAGGGCAAAAGTGAATTGGATGCGTCGATTCATTGCTTCCAAAATAAACGATTCCACGAAAAACGACTCACTCCATTTGCGGCCGAGATTTTGATGATCAAATTGACCGTTTCAGGACATAAAAACCTTCCATCACCTCCAACCACCAAGACGGCACCCTTCTTTCCATCGCCAAGCCCTGCATCCAGAATGCACTGGATGAAATTCTCCGTGTAGTTTTCCTTTTGGAATTCCGGTACCTGGAATTAATTTTCTAGAAGTTGCACAAAAATAAAAGAAAATTGAAAATGTAATTGAAATAAACAAGTTAACTTTTAGAAATAAAATACTTCAAACGTTACCGATGTGCATGAAATGAATGATTGATAAATGACATGAACTAATCCCAAAGAAATATCTCATCTGCAGTGGATCAGCTTTGTTAACAACAAACAAATGAATACGATAATCATAACAATAAGTAATCGAAGAGTCAAATCTCAAAAACTAACTCTTTTCCTGAGACCACTTGTTCCAGGTTTTTGTCCCTCGTACGGTTTCGTGCTCACCGTTACCACTTTTATATCACCCATTGTTGTTGATTTAACTGCAACACACTTCATTCAACAATACTTCCCCACGAGCAATCAATCCAACACACCTATTCGTGGCAAACTTCGTAAACGGCACGATAAAAACCACAATAAAACACGTTCAAAAGCAACCACCATGTGTACGGTAGAAGAATTAACAAAGTATTCTAAGCACTGCAAAACGAAACGTTTAATGATAATAACAACAACTGAACACTGCAAAAATATTCGATTATACTATCAATAAAAAAGGACGATCATTTCATCGCTTTATCTATCTAAAAATACTTTTTCTTCTATTTTATCATTAATCTTAAACATCGAATCATCGAATCGTAAACAACCAATCGAACTCAGTTGCTATTCATATCATATCAAACAAAAAATCAAATGCACTTCAGGATATAATCTCTAAATCAGACTTTAAAGCTAAATAACTGAATTACTACAGTGATCAATTGTGAAGCAATAGATAACTAATATGTAACTGGTTAAGACATAGAGTGTAGATGAATCAAAAACTGAAAAGAGATTAATTCACTCGCAATAAGCATAACCACAAAACTGATGTTATATACAGTGTTGGTGGAGGTGGAGTAATAAATACTTTTGTTAGTGTTGTTGATAGAAGGATGACAGTTAAAATATTATCATAGCATACAAACAGTAATGTAGCGGAAAAATGGTATCGACAAAACGAAACGAAAAGCAAAATATTACACAAAACATTCGGAAAAAGTATTTCGTCGCAGTGCTCACTGCTAATTTCAATTTCGCACGTATGGGCAACACTAGCAGTTTCGTTGAGTTGATTTCATTGATTATTAGAGTACTTTTGATCTGATTTCGATTACAACACAATAATCAAATTGTTTACAAGCAATCTCTTGCAAATCCACAATTGTTGTTATCTCGATTATATCAGAATGCATTCTGGATGAATGCACGCAGTTATATGTAACTTCAGTGCGAAATCAACTGGGACCCTTATGGGACATAACAATAAAAGGAAATGAGCACGACGTTCAACGCAAGCTTGAAAATAAGTCGGGGGAGGGGGTTTAACTCTAGTCTTACCTTCATGATCTATTCTAATAGGGCAATATCTCATCAAGCATTATGGAACACTATTTGAAAAGAAGGAAGTATGCACATCACTTGTAACAAAATCAGTAATCGAAACACGATTTAAAAAAAAGAAACGATTTCGATGCGTGTTTAAAAGGGATGTCAATGAACGAACGACACGATAACACAGAGGTATTACTCACACGAGCTACAACTGCAAATGCTTAAACTCAAAATAATAAAGATTACAAACAGCAGTCAACCGCTCACAAATAATAACTTTCAATCGAAATGATTAGAAAATATTCATAAGTATTAAGCACTCTTTCTGACACGAACTACTGGGCAAGAGCAGTGGTTCAATAATGAATAAATATAGAGGACAGTATGAATTATACTTGAATAAATTGAATAACTTGAATAAATTATACTTGAATAAATTAATTGTTCTTGAATAGATAAATAAATAAATAAATAAACAATAATGAATAAATTATACTTTCCGTTCTAAAAGATACTCCCAAAATAAAAAGTAAAATGGAAAACAAATTTATTGCTTAGAACATAAACTTTTTCTATATTCAAACTGAAATATTCAAAATGTTCAGCGATACGTATCGTTAGGTTTTCGGACTAGAATACGGATGAACTGACTGTGAGTTCAAATCAGGAACATAATAAAACAACATGGAATGATTACATTCTCTGACATTACATAACACATCGGCAAAAACAATCGACAGGTGCCATTCTGCGGGCATATGAAAAAGAATGTGTTTCGATGTGATGCAGATACACGTCTTCAAAACTACTTTAACACCTAACCGACCGAGCTCGGAGCTATGCATATGCTTGGGCTCATGTTTATAACTAATACCACCTCGAAAAGTATATGCTCAAAACAACGGCTCAGGTTTCGTTGCATACTATGATTGATGGTATTCACCCACTCCTATGTAGAAAAACGATAACACTTCTGAGTTGCTTTCATCGATGAAGCGTTCGTCATCTGTTAGGATGGGATGATGGAAGCAAATGATCATTCCGATCACAAAGATGGTCTGAATAAAAATAAGACACGAGAGAATGACGAACGACGGGAAATAATTCTCTCGAAAATGAGCACAAAACTGAGACTAACGAGGAAAGGTCACGAAGATAGCATGAGTTATACATGAGTTATACAAATCAGCTACATGAGCCCTACAATATGATAAATGTCTCATCCCGAAAGGCGGGGGTAACTTCGGGATCTTTCCTTTTAAGGTGGCAGCAGATACATCTCGTCGAGGCCCGGATTACTGATAAAATGTCAGTTCAAGCCCATTACTCTTTATCATGGTGCACTGCATCAGCTAGTTGACCTGTCCTGTAATCTTTTCGGTAATCTTGCATTTAAGGTCAGTAAAATCAAAACAGCATTTCGTTCGTTCACATTCGCAGTTAAGTGTGTGGTGTAGTTAGGCTTAGGCTAAGGCTCAGGCTTAGGCTTAGGCTCAGGCTTAGGCTTAGGCTTAAGCCTAGGCTTAGGCTTGAGCTTAGGCTTGCCAACTGCGAATGTGAACGAACGAAATGCTGTTTTGATTTTACTGACCTTAAATGCAAGATTACCATCTTTTCTTCTCTACTAGTTCCACTAAAGCAATGCACAAATCCAGGAACGCCACCCATCCACTTCACCTGGATGGCATGTCCCCGCTGTGCATGTCCACCATGGAAGGGTTTTGAAGGTTTCTTTGGGTGACCCACAAATATGCCCGTGACAAGTCTAAACTCGGACAAAATTGGACAAAATCACCATGCTACTCAAGCAAATTGTCGGGCTGGCACATTGTCGCGGACCAAATTGTCGTAAACCCGACTGGTGTGTGTGTATCGCAATTCTAGTGTAAAATTCATTACGACTCTTTCAAATCGTCGTTTTCTGCGCTGACACGTATCGTGTTAGTGCGATACGATTCACTGGACACGTTTCTATCGCTCAATCTTAATTCCTGATATAAATTCGACATAATTTTTAACTCAAGTTGCATTTTTTTGATATAATCTGTGGAATCGACGTCAAGTCGTTTTTGAATTCATTGCCTGCGATAATATTGAGTTACTTGAAAGTATTTCTAGAGCCTACAAATTGTGAACAATTTTGTTTAACGTGCATTTATTCGACTTGTGTCTCTATTTAACATCAAATTCATTAATAGTAAATTAATCAGTTTTTCATTGTAGAGCTCGAAAATGACGTCCGGAGAGTTGCCTTGTTATACGTTGATCAATGTACCAAGTGATTTCGAGCCTCCGACGGAGGTTCAGCTAAAAGAGAAGCTTGAAAAAGGTTCTGTTCTGTTTTTTTTCAGTTAATCTTTTTTTCACTTACTAATATTTTTCGTGTAGCTCAATTTATACCATTCTGAAATCACATATAATTCTGATTCATCAACCCTGTTCGTCTTTCCTCGTTTACATTACTTCTGGAAATTGCTCAGAAATTACTGGAGGTATTATGAATTCGTTGACGAAAGTAACTGCTCTCTGGGTTTGAATAAGTGCTTGTTTGATTTTTGCTCCAAAACATGACATCGTCTACTTATCTTGTGCATATTTCAATTACGATTTACGAATTGCATATTGCAAAAATTCGAATTGCAAAAATTTCTTGCATATTCTTGATCAGCTACAAGAACCCTACAATATGATATATGTCTCATCCTGAAAGGCCAGGATAACTCCGTGACCTTTCATTGTTAGATATTTAAAAAATTGTGAACATTTTTCATATAACTGTTTTCTTGTTTTTAAGGTGATAATAAAACGAAAGCCGAAACGCTAAAGAAGTTAATAATGATGTTGATGAATGGTGAAAAGGTCGGTCAAAGCCTGATGATGTATGTGATAAGATTCTGTCTACCAACCTCAGATCATGCCATCAAGAAGCTTCTTTTACTCTTCTGGGAAATTGTCCCTAAGGTAGGTGTGCATATGATGTTCATGTGGTGCTTAATTATTACCTTCTTCCGAACCTTTTAACCGCTATAAATAAATGAAAGCCTGCTTGCTCACAATTATACCAGAATAAATTTGGTGAAAATAGTATAAATTCGTTTTAATACTGTATTGTGCAATTTGTGATATTCAGTTTGATTGATTTTCTGCCTGGGCAGATTCTTTTGGAAACCAAAAGTGCATCGTTTTACTGATCGTAATGATAGATCATACAGATGATTATCATAATTCTGTAATGATAATGATAATAAGAGGTAGTGGTTGTAATATAAAAGTGAAATAATTATGGTTATAATTATGAAGATTATATGATTATCAGTATGGTTATATTAATCATTATCATATTATATCAATATAATAAAAAGTCAGGTAATGGTCATCGGTAATCACTGTGTTCTTTTAGACTTCCCCAGATGGTAAGCTCCTGCATGAGATGATTTTGGTATGTGATGCATATCGTAAGGACTTGCAGCATCCGAATGAATTTATTCGTGGTTCCACGCTACGGTGAGTGTTCTATTTTCGGATAAGTTCGGTTTCATTTATTTATTTATTTATTTGTCACGATGGTGTTTTCAGATTCTTATGCAAGCTACGTGAGCCTGAGTTGCTTGAGCCTTTAATGCCTGCGATCCGGTCTTGTTTGGAACATCGTCACGCTTACGTTCGACGAAACGCCGTTCTTGCTATCTTCACCATTTATCGTAAATTTATTTTGTTTGCTTCATTTTATCGAGATTCTAATAGCATATTTTCATAGTTTGCAAATAAGCAAGATTCAGAGTCAGAAGGAAACTCGAATGCAGATTTGTATGCTGCACACTCAACAAGGCGAATCTTAAAATTACTCGAAATTGGTCAAAATAAAGAAATTGTGTAGTTGGCGTAGTTGTTGGAAGAGTCTATGTTTTCCATTACCCATTTCTAAAGTTGAAAGGTTTCAGGAAGTTTTGAATTTTTGATTCCGGACGCCCCGGAGTTGATATCGAATGTTTTGAATAGTGAGCAAGATGCTTCTTGCAAGCGTAATGCTTTCATGATGCTTTTGCATGTTGATCAGACAAGAGCGTTAGATTATTTGTCTGAAGTTATCGATCAAGTCACTTCATTTGGCGATATACTTCAGCTGATCATTGTCGAGCTCATCTATAAAGTTGGTTCTTTTCGTATTCTGTTGATGAGAGTAATTTAAGATCCTACAATAATGTTTTTGGTGTACCGTGATACGCGATTTTATGTGCGTATCTGGTGCAATAAGCTGTATGCCCCTTCCAAACTTTTATTATTGTAATTGATATCAACCCGGAGAAATGGATAATTGCAGCTTTTTTGGGTTCGTCTTATAATCAGTTTGACAACAATTACCCGTAAGTATCGGTTGTGGGGCTGTGAACAATATTTGTGTGTATCAGTGCAAATGCATGTTACATTTCTACTAACTATGATTTAAGGTATGCCATACGAATCCCACCGAGCGTTCACGTTTCATTCGTTGTGTCTACAGTCTGGTACAGTCATCGTCTGCAGCCGTCCGCTACGAGGCTGCAGGAACGTTGCTGACGTTGAGTTCTGCACCAACGGCAATTCGTGCGGCTGCATCGGCATATATCGACTTGATTGTGAAAGAATCTGATAACAATATTAAGGTAACGGAAGCAATATGATTTGTTTTAATTGGTTTTGAGGCATCAAGGATTCCATCAAGGAGTTGAGTCGTCGTCTTTCATATTTGATATGAATGATCTGTACTTACTTTTGTGCTGGAAAAAATTCCAGTTCTATATCGAATATTCAAGTGATTTAGTTTCCTGAAAAAATTCATCTGACTTGGTGAAATTGCAGCGAATTGTTTGATGAAGAAGTTTAATTTATTTGCAGAAATTTTTCTCTTATGTCGTTTTTTTTTAAGTTGATCGTGTTGGACCGTTTGATTGAGTTGCGTTCATCACCTGAAAGTGAAAGAGTGCTGCGTGAGCTGGTGATGGACATTCTTCGAGTATTATCAGCGTCGGATCTTGAAGTGAAAAAGAAAACACTTCAGTTGGCTTTGGATTTGGTATCGTCGCGAAATGTCGAAGAGATGGTCATGTTCTTGAGAAAGGTAGGTGATTTTGTGGTGATTGTTTGGTCGAAATCAATCGGGTTCAATGGTGATTGCAGGAGATCGGCCGTTCCACAGATGCGACAGCAGAAGAGGGAGGTCGCTATCGTCAAATGCTCGTCAGAACGCTGCATTCGGCCACAATCAAATTCCCGGATGTCGCATCGAGCATCGTACCGATTTTGATGGAGTTTCTCTCCGACGATTGCGAATCGGCAGCACAAGATGTACTCGTGTTTGTTAGAGAGGCCGTGCAGCGTTTGCCGCATCTGAGAAATGTGGTACTGTCACAGTTAAAGGTAACTGATATGAGTTAAAACTTGAACTGTTACATCGGGGTTGAGAGCGAGTACTTGATCGATGGTGCAAAGAGCAAGCGATCGGAATAACGCTTTTGTTTGTGACATGAGACTGAGCTTGAATCAGGATGGTTAGATTAGTCATTAGAGGTGGTACTGATGGGGTAGTAATGATAATTGATTGATTGAAGTCGAGGTTGATAGCGTTTGTAACTTTACTGGTGAGTTACAAATTAAGAGTTATTTCGGCTATGCTATTTCGGTTAAACACTAGTTTTGTAATATATATATGAGTGATTGAGGTATTTGATTGAGGATGTAATGTATATTATACTTTGACATTAAATGAGTAATATAATGGAGTGGTCGAGGACTTTAATTGAGGATATAATGTATGTTATATTTTGAAATTAAATGAGTAATATAATTAAGGACGTGTTCGGTGGTGTTCGAAACGCACAGATCTTCCGTGCAGCACTCTGGATTCTCGGTGAATATTGTGATACAAAAGAATCAATTGTGGGTGTTATGGAAATGATTAAGAAATCAATCGGCGAATTACCGATCGTTGAAAGTGAGTTGAGAGCGGTTAGTGGACAGGAAGGTGCTGAAGAAAATGAGAAGGTCGTTGGTGGAGATTCAAAGTCAAAGGTTTGTTGTTAGATGACTGCTTGCGACTGCTTGTGCATTGTGTATCATTTATGAACTAGCATTGGTTATAGCCTCGTCAACTGGTGACTGCCGATGGAACGTATGCGACTCAGTCGGCACTGGTTGCTTCAGTGAAATCAACCACTGATGAGAAACCAGCTCTGCGTAAATTCCTGCTGGATGGAAACTTCTTTATCGCAGCCTCTCTCGCAACAACCCTATCGAAGCTTGTCCTCAAATACAGCAAACTTAATGAAGGTAGCTGTATTCTGTGATAGCGATGTGTGAATTGATAACTTGACCGTGTAAATACCTGGATTGGCCAGACTATCAAATGTTTATAACGTTGCTGACCACAATGCTCGCGTTTTCGTGCGCATTGTTTTAGCTCTAATTTACGCCACTCTGCTGACTAGGCGAGCAGGCCGACCGAGTAAATAATTAGTCGCTGTGAATACTTTGCATAATTAAGCGTAGTCAAATACCAATTCAGTAAATAATCATTACTCTAATTAAATAAATATTCCGCGATCGCTCACTGCGATTGACAAAACAACTAGTCGATGTCCAAGTAACAATAATAAGTGACTGTACATACATATTATCAAAACACATGGATAATAGCATCAATTGACATATAATGTGATTCTTATTCAGGCAAGGGCGATAAAGTGAATAAGTTCGCAGGAGAAGCTTTATTCATAATTGCATCGATAATCAACCTTGGCAAAAGTGGTATAACAAAAACGAATGTTACTGAAGATGACTTGGATCGGTATGATTACAAATATTATTGAATATTGTTCATTTTGTGATGTATTTCGTTTCAGTCTTGGAATGACCGTTAAAATTCTATGCGACCAATGGCCAGGTAGTGAACAGATCTTCCTGAAGAAGTGTCGCGAAAGTTTAGAACTGATGTTGGAGGCGAAAGCGGATACAGATCGTCACGAGACCGAATCTGTTACGAAGTGTGAACAATTTCCATCTTTAATTTAGAGCTCTTTTTTTTGAGGATTGAAGAGAATTTTAGGGAGCATGATCTAATTTCGATCGTTTTTCATTGATAATATTGGAAACCTTTAAGAAGTCCTTCTAAGAACTAGGTTGTTTCTTTTGAATCGTAAACGAATTTGCGTTTATTCAAGAACAACATCGGTCGAAGTTGATCAAACGATTATATTCACTCAACTCGCACCACGAATCGGTGATGGTCTTACGGCCACTGAGAATCTGTTCGACCTGTCTCTTTCACAAGCTCTCGGAACTGTCCAAAAGACAACCAAATTCGATTTCGCATCCTCAAAACTTGGAAAGGTAACTGCTCGTTTCTTATTTATTCGCATTTGTAATTTCATGATTTCAATTTATTGCACCGAACAGGTTTTCTGTCATCATCTTGATCACATTACTTATATCTGTGTGTCTAGGAACGTAAAAATGTGTGGGTATTAAGCGCGGTTCGGATGAGATTATTGTTGTTTGAATATATTGATCATTATATGGAAAGCGTACGTTAGTTATTCAGTACTCTTTCTGTGATTGGATGAATTGAGGTGAGGCAGCTGGCTGGATTTTCGGATCCAGTTTATGCGGAAGCGTACGTGAATGTGAATCAATACGATATTGTTCTGGATGTGCTAATTGTGAACCAAACAAAAGATACGCTGCAAAACGTTTGTTTGGAGTTATCGACTGCAGGCGATTTGAAACTGGTCGATAAGCCAACACCGCTCACTTTGGGACCGCACGATTTCGCAAATATCAAAGTATTTAGTTGTTTGAAGTTTCAAAATTTTATCTTACAATTAGATTCTGTGAACGTTTTGCTGTGGAAAATAATTCCATCAGTAGGTGACAAGTTTTGATAATATAAGGCAAAGCCCTTTAATTATTTGTTTTATAAAGTGCTCCTTATATTCAAAAGATTGACCAGTTGTGGTAATTAAGAGTTGTTATAATGATTCAATTTTCAAGGCAACCGTCAAAGTGGCTTCCACAGAAAGTGGAGTTATCTTCTCAGCAATCGCTTACGATGTGCACGGTTCAACGTCGGATCGAAACTGTGTATATTTACAAGATATACACATCGATATAATGGATTATATTGTGCCAGGCAACTGTACTGATACAGAATTCAGGCAGATGTGGGCTGATTTTGAGTGGGAGAATAAGGTGAGTGCGTTCAGCTTTTAGGAACTTTCGGAGTTTCAGGTAAAAGATTTAAAATTTGAGCGAATTCCAGGTTAATGTAAACACACCGATAACAAATTTACGAGCGTTCCTCACACACCTTTCGTCTGTTACAAATATGAAACTGCTGACAACCGAAGAAGCGTTGGGTATGTTCTATGATTACAATAAATTCATTTTCTGAACATTGTCATGCAATCCCGTAGTGTTTGAGTATTTGTTTTTACGCACAGCTTCAGTTGTTGAGCGTTCTAGCTTGAGTGGTATCGTATCGTATCGATGAAACTGGTTCGCAGTTTGTTCTCTTTTCAAGTGATTAAACTGAAATGATGATAATATTTCAGACGGAGACTGCGGCTTTCTGGCTGCTAACTTCTGTGCGCATTCAATATTCGGTGAGGATGCTTTGGCAAACGTTTCAATCGAGAAGACGAACCCCTCAGATGCGAACAGTCCCATAATTGGTCATATCCGAATACGAGCCAAGAGTCAGGGAATGGCCTTATCATTAGGTGATAAGGTGGGTAGAATTATTGTGTTTGATTTTTTATTAAAGTTTAGGTAGAATTATTGTGAGCCTAAGAGTTCTGTGAACTCCTAAAGGAAATGAGAAGATTTTACGAATGGGATAACTCAGTTGGCGTCAGTCCTTGATGGAATCTTCAAATGTTATTTGAAAAGAGCGCAGATGAGTGGATATTCATTTGGTGTACTTTTATTACATTGTAATCGAAAACAATATTCATGAAAACAAATCACTTTTCAGATAAATATAGCGCAAACGGAGAAAAAAATGTCGGCGACGAGGGAAAAGGCTTGAGTTTGTTTTCACCACCAATATGTGCACTAAAGTGAATATGATATCAATACTACTTGTAACTTATTATCCCCTTTCGTTTGCAACCGATATTGTTAAAACATTATTCACGTTGTTTTTTGAACAGTTCGTTTAGTTCGCTGAATGAAACATTAAATGAACAGTTCACTGAATGAAGAGTGTGTATATGAAATTAGTTTAGCTTACAGTTGCATACTGTAAGATCGTAATGAAGTGAAACATTAGGAGGGCATGCTTGACGATTCAGTAATCGAAGGTGGACTTTCATGATACCTTAAACTAATGCCATTAGCTACACAGATACAAGGCGATATTTATGGGATAAATCAGGTGATCAAAGGGTCGACATGAGGAAATCAAAGGGAATAGCTAGCAGGTTTACTCTGAGATGGTAATCTGAGGTGAACGTTATTTAGTTCCAAATATTTCGGTGCCAACGATCAGTTTGTTTCATCACTGAACATGAACTAAGTCAAATGATAGCTGTATTTGTGTGTTTTGCGTTATGATGTTGGTTGTTGCAACTTAAACATTTCAATGTGATATTATTCATTACTATGGTTGTTTTGCTGCTCGTTAATAAGTTATTGTTTCTTTATTGACAATATCACGGACTTCGCCGTTTATGTTTTAATGGCAGTTTTAATGCTAATATTTAAATGATTCAATAAGTATTTGTGATTGTTTTCACATTTTTTCAATTTCAATAGTATTTGTTTAGCATAGTGGACCAAACTCGCCGGAATTTAAAACGTACTGAATTGTCAGAAAAGTCCAAGAGTTCGATAGGTTAGCGATACTGATTAAGATTTGAGCAATTTGATTTTCAGTGGGTCAAAACAGTTCAATAAATTCCAAATTGTCCTAATCGGAGAATCACTAGCGCAGTGTCATCATGGTCTTTTAAGCTCAAAGTTAGGTAATCAATTATCAATAATCTATAATTCTTGATGGGGTTCCTCTACGACAGCAACTGTCGTCCATTGCTTGAGTTTACCGACTCGGACACAGCCAAGCACTTTGCGATTTTGTGTTAGCTGAATCTGCATTTTCCAATCGCCCTGAATGCAAAAGTTGTTATTGGAGCAATGCATTAACAAACAGCAAATGATGAGTACAAGTTGTATGCCTGATGGGTGGTGTTGCATTTGTTGTTACTGAATGCGAAAACCCGCAAAGGAATGAAGAATGCGATCAAAATGAACCAAACAAAGTTTCATTGCTGCGAAAGTGAGTGTTAAAAGTTGTTGGTGGAGTGGTGCAAAATGTTTGACGAACTAACCGCAATGAGGTCAGTGGTACCCTTTGGCAAGTAAATCATCTTCTGGAACTCGTCAGGCAACTGTTCAAGCGTTATCTTACCCGGAGTTTCGAGCAACTTGCAATTCTCTTCTCCGATACGCTCACATAGATCGAAGGCACTGAAGAACGCTTGAAATGTAGAATGAGTTCAATGGCGAGAGATTGTGAAAGTTTTTGAATCACCGTGTTCAAGAGATCAGCTCACTTGAATTCTGTCAGAAACAAGCATTTTTTGATTAACGCTGGTGGAAAAGATTCTGAACTAGAGAATGATCATGTTCTAAGTGAGAAACGACATTCCGCAATTGCTAGGAGCACATCGTTACTGAACGTTCCATGAGTAATGTACTGATATCGTTTGGGACCACGATATATGCTTTGCAACTTTGCATATGTTTTAAAATCTTTGCTTTAAAACATATCTTCTAATTGATAACAGCAGTGTTCAGCTCACCAAGTATCATCCGTAACATAAGAGTTCTTCGATTTGCCGTGTTCACAAATCTTGCCAACAAAGAAAGAATCCTGCTCCAACGTCAGCTCCACCATTAGTCTTCCATCCGCAAGTTTCAAGCCTTTTAGCAGATCGGCACTTCCTGAAATCTTCCAGTCTTACCTTCTTGAGCTCTTCAGCCTACAACTCTTCAAGCGTTATCTTATCGGATTTTTCGCGCAACTTACAGTACTCGTCTCCGATATGCTCACATAAATTGAATGCACTAAATTGACAAGTATCACTTCAATCTCTGCATGATCTCCGAGATTCCAGATAGGCTCTCAAAATGCTAATCTCTATTCTGGTGTTATTCAAGTTCTCGTGACTCGATGTCCACCTAAGATCAGTCAGCGCCTAAGAGAAGATCAGCGAGATCACTAGATCAAGACCTAAGACCTCAGTGACCTAAGATCAAGATCACTATCATTATCATAGTGATAATAGCTATGTTATTCATCCAACGCCATTAAATTCACATTTTTTCGAAAAGTAATTCTTCAAACTAGGCATACAAGCGGCACATTATCAATTGTGGTCATCATTTTGAGTTTCTTACGGGATGGGCCCGACGAGCAAAAACTGTAATAATATCTAAAGGACCGCATCAAAATATTTTCTCGTAGAACAGAATGACAGACCTGAACGAGCTCTCATATATCCAGGCAGTATCACTAATGGTTTTCCTTTGTGACAGTTCGGTTTCTTGTCAACATCGTAGATGAGTAACTGCACATCGTGCACGTTTATAATGGAGTCATCTAAAAACATTTATTGCCGAAATTCGACGTTGATTCGACATCAGTAAAACAATTGTGAGCATTCTAAATGACATTCACATTTGCCTGGAACAGGCATTTAGGTTTCCTCTTAATGATTACGATGGATCGTCAGTGATAAAATCATTTCTGATAGCATCCTTAATTTTGGTTTTTGATTTTATTGTTAACGTTTGCTACCATTGCAACATATTTAGCTGTGTATTTTATCGCATTTATGATAAATGTTCAACTGACGTCGTCCAATATTTTCAACTCTAATGACATTGTTCACTCCATCCACACATTTTGACGACTTGGCTGTTGTGAACGCGAAAAGTACGGCGAATACCACGAAAAAATGATTCAGATACATATCCTGAAACAGCAATATTTCGATCAATTTTTGGGCAATCGAAAGTAAACCTATTCTGAAATCACAGATCAAAATTAGGAAAATAATTCACGAGACGATCAATCTGCTAAGTATATATCGGCAGGCGACTAACAGATCACGTTTCAACTCTCGTTGTCAGTGTTGACGATATCATCAGGAGCAGCAGGATGAATCGTCACGTTTGAATGAAAACATTCGAATATAAGCATTGAATGATCAGTTGAAATCGAGATGACTCATAGTTTATTTCCAGAACATATAATGTTCTGTACATATGAAAACACTAAGCGCATTTGCAGAAATATATTTTAGGGGCTCTGAAGTGAGATTTTCTATCGGCGTGATTGTTGGCATATAGCATGCCTTACAAGTGCTTCAAATGTGATCGTTTAAAATGCATAAAAAGAATGCATAAAATGCATTAAAAATGAAATCGATCTACTAATGTCTACGTTGAATATGCAATAGACATGAATTAATTGTGGGCTATTAATAAGAGCTATTAATAACGTCCATCAGATCGCAATCGTTTAACGTCCGAGTTCTGATCGTTATTGACTATTGGAAACATCACTATTGCCAGCCATTCGCAGTAATAGTGAATTTATTGAATTGATCGTTCGTCCATGAGCTTAACGTCAACTCAGAGTAGTGAAAATTTCTCAGTGTAAATTCTCATTTGAGCTTTGACCTATACCAGTGATTTCGAAACGGCACCAAACGGAGCCACTAAAAGTGAATTTCGAAGACGCATAGACATAACCTCGACAATACCTAATCATAATATCAATGAATATTTGTAGCACGGAGTGGTTAACAATAAAAATAGTCGGTATTTTTAAGGTATTGTGTAAAAGAATTGTGGCGTGCTCATAAGATGTCTGAACATGCAACGTGCACATCTTTTTTTAAAGATGTTTCACGTACGGCTTATCGATGTTGGTGTTGCGGTATACTGCTATCGAGCAGTCATTCTGCAACATATAAGCAATCTCATTTTGCAATTTGCACATTATCAGCGTTCTGGATCTACAAAGTTGATCATTATCAGCGTTATCGTTATGCCAGAAAATAAATTTGATTGAGCAATGCATTCACAGCATCATCATATAAAATCAAGAAGATGGACATTTATTCGGTTCATTCAAAATTATAAACAGTAACGAGCAAAGAGGATATCGTTAATGATAAAACTGTCATGGAGAATTGAGCGATTGACCAATTGAGTTTGAATATTATTTAGGATTAGATGGAAGCAGTAGGTGATAAGGCACTGACAGAATAATCAACGGATGTGCAAAAGATCGATTGGAGATGACCAGTAACGACGACGTTCATTTAAGGTATTGGCAGTAGTATTCTACAGGAAGGCTGATGAGATGAGTGCAACAATCAATGGCTAGCAGGTATGAAGAGCAGTGAGAAGCAAACTCTGATAACACGTTATCACATTAAGGTATTGCTAGTAAAACATTATCAGCAAAATGAAGCAATTTCTAATCAGTGATCAGACGCCACTAGCAGCAGAAACAGCTAGCGAGCAAAATGCATTGACTCTACCCTGGTGAGGTGCAAAAGTACATTGCTGAAGATTTTTGCTTCTTGTTCAAAAGATTTAACTTTTTTTCGGCTAGATTCAATCAAGTTTGGAACAGACCATTGGAGTTTTATATGTGAATTGGAAGATATTGAGAGTTTCATGATTGATTCGTTAGCATCACCATAATCATAGTAATAATGCCTTGATACACTCAAATAGCGCATTTCACAAGTAGCAGCTGCGACAAAAATTAGATTTCAGTAGAACATTGGCACAGTATTTAGTGGGAAGCAGGATGAAATTACATTCACGGCCGTGGTCCCATAGGGAGGAAGTGCAGCTGAAGCTAAACACTGCGATTGAGGTGGTTGAAACAGAAAAGGATTGTTGAAGGTAGTTGCATTGGTTGAAAACGATTTACGGTAGCGCGCTCGACGATTGCTAAACCAAACCTGAAATGGTTGTGATTGTGTTTTGCAGGAGCAAAACAATCCCAACAAAATACATGAGATAGCAGTAGATTTAAAAGAGTCTCCGAAACAAATAAACGCGATGAATACATCGTAAAGAGTTGCAAGAAATTCAAAAGAGTTGCAGGAAAAATTATCAGAATCGCTTTTCATTTACTTGACTAATTCAGATGATTCAGACGTTCAGTTGCAGAATTTCATTTATCTACGCCATTACCTGTATTTTGCCTTCATCGAGCTTTGTGGCTTCGGCGATTCGTTGTCGGATTTTCTGATCTGGGTATGTGTTATCGTTGAATGCCGCTTCCAGGAGTTCAAGTTGTTCATGCGAGAAACTTGTGCGATTTCGGCGAATTCGAGCATTGGCGCTATCGTTGGACGGATTTTCCTCTCTCATTCGATGTTCTGAACACAACCAAAAAATCATTTTAGTTGAATGGAAATGACAAGTTACTCATATATTATGAATCGGTGAAAATAATTTGGAAATGATCGTGTTTGAATAATATTCATCTGGCTTTAGGTAAGACGAATCTCGCAATGTTGGCTATACTGAATACGATCCATAGCTACACTCATAAGGGTGTCATACAAAAGGACGATTTTAAGGTTTCTTTAATTATTCGTTGCATTAATTAGTGCATTTCGAAAATCGAGAATTCTTTATCAGCATATATGAAATATGCAGTACATTGACAGCATGATACTCAATAATTGATATTCTTACGGAGTACACAGTGTACTGCAAAATGGTACAAGGAGATAGAGCAAATAAAGATCAAAAGGTGGGTAGATGGCAACGCATGAATATGCTGATCGTGAGCGCAATGGATACTGTATCTCAGAAATTCGAATGTTCCCATCGCACTTCTCGATGATCACAGGATGCTGATCATATAAGAGCCTGTCAAAACGGTTCACTGAATCAGTTAGCTTGAAGGCAATCCCCGCAATTTACATGATATAGCAGTAGATTCAAAAGAGTCTTCGAAACGAATAACCGTGATGAATACATCGTATAGATCGGCTAATTATAATTATATATCGAGAACAGTCTTAAATCTACTCAAGGCAATAATATCACAATGCGATAAACTTATTCGTAAGATATGAGCGACGGCTCTCCTTCACGAAACGGATAGAGATGAATAGATATCCAGGAATCGAACATTAATCAGTGATCGGAGTGATGCATACTATCTTTGCCTTCAATCATATCCTGACGCCTTCAAGCTAGTTGACTGCCTTCAGCTCATACCGTAATCGCAAGACTTTCAATCTCTCTACTCTGCGCATGAACAGAAAGTAACTACCGTAATATCATCAAGCCCCCACCCGAACATCCTCTAACGCAGTCTACTGATGGTCATGCTCTTCTCTGTGACATGCATCACTTCATGAACAATCAAAATCTTTGCCTTCAATCATCTATTCAATTGCAACTGCCCATTTAAACACTACAATTAACAGTTCAATAGCTTCAATTGCCTCTTCACTTTTAATATTATTACGTGTTCGATGCGTTTTTGCTCTATATCAATGTCATATTACATCAATGTTAATCTTAACAACATTTAAATGCTTCGCTCCTCGCAGGACTGTTAATGTAGGATTCTTGTGCGATATTATAGTAAACATAAAGTTAAATGTATGGCTAATCATTTGTAATAATACGTAATTTTAGTGATAGATTACTTTTACACTCATGAATTGCTATATCCAGCAATTGCCACAATTATATAGTATGTAAGCATTCCATATTCATGTAATACAACAGTGTATTGAATGTTGAAAACATTTCACGAATTTAATTATGGTTATTTGAAGATGGCAATTTCAAAATGCCAACGATGCGGTATAACGATGATCAATTGAATTTGAATTAAATTACGATGCCAATGAATGAATCGATGAATAAATAGTGGATGGAACAAGCTCTAATTGTTGCCTTCAAAACAAGGCGAACAATTTCACGTCCAATTCAGTCCCACTCAACCGTAAAATAGTTTCGTTCATTTTTCGATTATTGAATCCTTTTTCCATCTAATTTCTTTAAGAATAGGAAAAAATTATCCGGAAGCGAGAGAATATGAATGTTCATAATCAGGCATACAGAACTGTTTTAATATGAACAGATTGATGACTCGTATTGAAATTTGCCTATAAAAAGAATGTATGAAAATATTAATGTGTTTACCGTTTCCGTAACTGAGAATTTCTTCGATGCTATGTTTCAAGGAAGACATGCCGTGATTGGCTCGACAGCTCAACAGTTTTGATTTAGCACCCCTGAAAGCGTCACCAATCAAACTGGTTTCTGGATGAACGACCTCACCAATTCCTGAACGACCTCAGCTGTATGTTACCGATAGATCATCTTTTCGCCAACCTTATTAACTTCTGTATGGCCGTTAGTGTGGGTGCGTTGATTGGTGCGCAGATTCGTTGCTCTATCAGATGCTCACGAATCTGGCTGGCGTGCATTGAAGGATGTTCGTGATGGAGACGTTTAATGCGCTCTTCTACAGCCAGTTTAATCTTACGACAACGTAGCATCTGCAATCAATCCGATGTAACAGATCCTTTCATCCGAAAGCACAAATCCATGTGTTATCAGATAATTAGATAATAGATACAAGCCGGATCATAGCCTGGCTCAGGCTCACAACATTAATGATATTGGTACACCACCCGGTTTCGAGCGATAGCTCAGAGTTAGAGCCCTAACCGGTAATTGGTACGTTGCGGGTTCGATTCCCGTTCGCGGAGGAAAGTTTTGCTTGAAACCGAGTGGTGTACCAATATCATTAATGCCATGCGTTATCCAGATGTTGTGCTGATACCCAGATTCATCACAGATGTTATCACAGATGCATCAGTAACGGTTGATACATGACCACGAAATCCAACAGGACACCTTAACCTCATAAATCTGTTCAAAATCTCCAATATAAAAACCCAATTCTCATTTGAAGTTTCCATTGGAACCAATGAAAGGCACCTACGTGATCATTTTAGGATCCAATCAATTCTATTGAACCATCTGCTTGGTCCAGCAAATTTTCCTCGTTGATCTTATACTCTTGAAAATGGATCAAGTATTATGAGATCTAAATATATATCTACCTGACCAGGTGAAACGGACCCTGTTTCAGCGTAACGGTAGAGAATTTTTGAAACACAACCATGAGATACCCGAAGTTGACGGCTGATGTGGCAAGGCCTATAATAAGAGTGGTTCTCATTGGCTCTAGAATGCGCAAGAATTAGCCGAACTGATTAGTGATACTGTCTCTAAAAATTAAATTTGATCTGATAGCAGGGATCGAATTCTAAGCAGTTGAATGTTTGCAACGTTTAATTGCAATTGCAATCGGATAGATATCTCTCTGCAAATGGCCATCTGCCTGGGAATGTCATAATTTCACGAACTTTATTCCTTGATTCGCCATTTCAATGATTTTCATTCGAATATGTTGTGGTAGTGGCCGTCCGTTTATGAACAATCCACCCAGTTGGTTTATTTTACCCTGAAAATGATTAGCACAGTGTGCTCTTAACAACAGAGAACTGAATGTACATAAGCGAAAAAGCAAAAACTGAATTACCTGTCCCATTATATTGTTAAACGCTATAGAACATTTACTGCCAATATCCATGGCTAATTTTTGGTGGAACGTTGAATAGCTTTCTGAAATAATTTCGAGATAATTTCAGTTCACTTCAAGCTAAAACAAACCAGCGATGATAACTTTGTTCAAATGGAACTGATACCAATCTAGACTTGAACTGAGATATTTTAAAATCGAATTGAAGCACAACGAGAAAGAGTTGAGATAATCGTAATGAATAACCATGAACGCACACAAATAATTAAAGTTGCATTGCAAAAATACCTTATGAGCACCATTAAATACTCGCAAATTCAACAAATTTACGCGATCACGAATCATAATTCAAACTAATAAAATTCAAATAGCCAATCAGCGTGCGATTCACTCCGCCTCTCCAAACACAGATTCTTTCTAAACACATTTCTGAGGGTAACGTTAAGTGTTTGGTTTTTTGTTGAAGAAACGATAGAACATCATGCAAGACATGAGATATGATGAGTTTGTTTAAGAGTTTGTAATGCCATTCCAAAGCGTTTTCCACCGTATTTCACACTCATTTCAGCAGCGATTATTTCGCTCATTTCATTCTGTCAGTTCACTGAACCATCAACCGCTAAATTACTCATCATCATCTTTCCGAAAAAGACTAATGGTAGAGGAACGAACTGTTTCAAGGCAAAAAAATGAAACTTGTCGTAGGTCTAAAACTACGAAATTCTCTGTTGATTTATGCGAGTGCAGAATTCATAAAGAGATTTCATATCGCGTGTTCATTGCAGCAAGTGAGTTTTTCGAGGAAGACAGTTACTGTAATATTATGGATCGTGGCATAACTGATAATAGTGATAACTGGAGTGATCTTGAAGAGGCTTATGTACAATAATAAATACATAAATAAATATGGAAGAATCGAATGTTTTGTTCTGGGATGCTTTTCGAAGATGAACATCACATTTTGCAATTTTCATTCCACGAAATGGCTTTCCTACTTATATTGCAGAGAAAACAAGAAGTCAAAATTGAAATTCCTTTACTTAAAAGTTAAAAAACTACGGTTCGTTGAGCTAGCCGTTCGTGTCCTGAACACTAATTCAATGCAGTGCACGAATAAGACTGAAAACCTTTTACTACCACTTTGCTTCAGCAGCAATCGATGTGTTGTAAGTCAACCTTAACAGCAATCGACAGATATGACTGATCGGATATTAAGATATAATTATAATTAAGGTGCGAATAGGCTGTCTTTGCATTGCCTTTCTCATGAAACATCAATGAATAAAACGTATCATGTTCATCTTAATGCATGTATCGTTGCGGTACTGTCATGCGATCATACATTGCAAATAGCACTGAGATCCATATCCCAAAGCAGAACAAATGGTCTCGAGAGAGCGCGATAATTTTAGGGATCCTTCTTCAAACTTATATTGAAAGTTCGATCAGATTCTTTTTATGAAACAATTGGACTCCTCATTTTCCTGTCTTCTCATATCCTTAAAAACCATCTCAACTACCGTAACGTCAGCTTCGCATGTGCAGAGAAC
Source organism: Anisakis pegreffii (assembly GCA_035041965.1). Taxonomy (NCBI): domain Eukaryota; kingdom Metazoa; phylum Nematoda; class Chromadorea; order Rhabditida; family Anisakidae; genus Anisakis; species Anisakis pegreffii. The sequence continues at coordinate 33,388 of JAPYMA010000565.1, read as the reverse complement.
ATCTTTTCCTGAAAACTAACAACAGTAAGTTAGATTTTCAATTACAGAAGATATTCCACTCATATGAGACAATTATGAACTGTCACCTGACGAAGAGGAATTGTTCGTCAACAGGAAATGGAATTGTCCTAGAGCCATCGTCGTATACCGAAATAAACTGATCATGTTATCATTGTTCGTTCTTTACTGCGTTAACTGATTAATTTTTGTTCGCATTAAAGGTCATGCCTCTCTTACATAATGTCTTTTCTCGCAGAAAGGTCTGCACGTCTTATGTAGACCATGTTTGATGAAATTTTAGAAGCACTTCTTATATCGGCATTCAAATTCAGAAGCAGTTTGAGGAAACAAAGCAAAAAAAATGTTTTGTTAGGACAAAAATAATTTGAGGCATTAGCGGGTTAAGGCAGTATCGGATAAAATTTTAAGCATTTCACACAGCAACACGAACGAAACAAAGAAGTTCTATGCTCTCTACTGGCTCAATAGTTACAATTAGTCGAACTCATTTCCATGGTCGCAAATAAATTGCGGCATTTTTTCACACAGTACGTCTTTATTGAGCGAATACGATCGATTCACAGAACAAATAATGCCAATTTGCGCGGAAGCATCATGTTTATAAAACATTAATTGCTGATTAGCACACGAATAAGTTCATATACTAAATTCCTCCATTGAATTTTGATTATTTCATTGAAAAAAAGTCGTCTGAATACGAGCATTCCAAAACTTAATTTCAACACGTTTAGAGCCGAGCCGATAAACTCATAAGAATCACCACGGTCATGAATAGTGCATGAGAAGGTGACTGTTTTCAATGTTCAGCAGATTTATGTTTGTAAAATGATGATGATGATAATTACATATTCCCTTATTTATTTTTCCTGTTCACTTCAATGTGATACTAATCATTTTCAATCATAATTTTTGATTTGATTTAAGAAGAGAGAAAAAACAATCAACGGCCATATAATGGCAGAAGAATATTTGTTTTAAATGTTTTTGTGTGGTGTTCACAAAACAAACGCTGCGGCGGCGATAATTTTCGAAGCGAATCGCAATGATACGACTCGAACTAACGAAAAAACGTGAGAATATCGAAACTTAAGTAATAAATAACTTTTTTTGCACTACTCAATAAACTGATACACGAATTCATCGGATATTCATTTACACATAAATTTGTGTCAATGATAACGTTAAACGAGTTCATCTAAATTACAAAAACACAATTCTTTAACCTGCTGCTTGCGCACATGTCTACCGGATACTTATTCGATTTTAAACCAAACGTCTAGCAATTATTGCACTCTTGAATTTACAAATTTATCGGACACTTCTTTTGTGTCCCTGTGCCGCTGCTATTGAAAAAATTGAGATTCAACCACGACGGCCTCGCTCTTCGTTTATAGCACACGTTTGTGCATCAACAAAACAACGATAATAACCCTATTGAGAAAACTTTTTTGCTCGATTGACATTCGAAGTTTTTTTCAAAAACTCAAAAATTACTTTGTATCGTCTCAACTCAACTCGCCGCGCCTCGTCTCAACTCAACCCGGCTTGATGCATTCACTGCAACACGATAAATTCCAGCATGACTCATGATTTTGCTTAAGGGCTTTTTTTAGTAACACACGATCGTTATAGTGAATTGACTAATGACATTCATTCTTGAGCGACGTCCAATGTCACAGTTCAAAAAATACCTGGAATTCTTTAAACATTAGATGGATGATATCTCCAATTATTCCGATAACAAAAGGAATAATTGAATAAGGGATTGCCCATATTCTGTTCGTCTTTGCTGTCGTTGTCACGCTCTCGTTTCCTTGCAGAAATCAGGTTTCCCTTGATCATGCCACCGCGGGCACCGGCTGGGCAACAATCAATGTCCCTCATCTCAGTGCCAAGAGAGCAAATCTCTGTTGTCCCCGTGTGGAAGAGGACTGGAAAATCCGTTTGATGCTAACCGTATCATGAATTACCGTTTGCAGTTCTGTTAGTACTATGATGAGCGTCATTTTTTGTGGCATAGAAGAATCAACGCATCCGTGATCATCACTTTGCAGTCACCGAAGTCTGCCTCCTCAAAACTGCTCATCTCAACCAGTAATAAAACCAGCACGAACAACTCTCCAACAATGTGGTCATGAGCAATAACTATTACTCTAATCACCCTCACAAAATTACAGATGTAAATCTCCATCTCGCATTAATAGCTGAAAGGACACATCACATAACCAATACACCTCTACGCAACATGTCCATATAAATGTCTATAAATGATTAAATCAACACTCAAATATCCGATATCTCATCCGTCATCGATATAAATGTGTGAATCAAATCAAATATGAATGCTGAACATATCATTCATAAAGACATTATCTACGTTGCTATATCTGAACTCTTCCACTGATCATTCCCTGCCGGTGCATATTTATGCACACCACAATACATTAACATCATTCATATTACCTTTAACCTGTCATATATCCATTCAAAATCTATCACCATCTCCCAATTTATTGTCTCACATGGGAATGAAACTATAAAATGATCACACCGTATCACCTTAAGGTGGTATATATGCATACATTATAATATCGCACTCTTTATCAAGTGGAGGAACGTGTATAATATAGCAGGACTGTTAGACTGTATTATTACTGCGAATGGATTTACAACGTCCGAAATCCGAAATCTCGAAAGGCGAAAAACTTTCGTAAGAAGATCATCAGTCGCTGCAAAGTAGAGCAAGATTAGCCATCAATCTACATTTTATAGTCGGTGATTGAAAGAAACAAATCCTTCCAAACAATTAGCAATTGCCATTATGATCACCCAGATGTGCCATTATGATCATGAAAATATCTAGACGCAGTACATTGTTATGATCGTTATTCCTTCCAGGTACCGAAAAACTTAGTGGATAACATAAGATTAACGCAATCGCAGCATTCTAGAGCAGTATGTCGCAGATACGAGCGCAAAATGATCATTCTTATGGAAGTCATCTGCCACTAGATGAAAAAAAGGCTTATTTTTAGACTGTTTTCCGTCTCGCGATATCGAGATGAAAGTCAGTTCAAGTCTAAGCATGAACCTTAACCTCGGCCTTAACCCCCCTCTCTGTACGAAGACAAATACCATGTAGGCATGTTATCCAGGACAGGCCGTCCGGAGGGCAATTATTCCCAAGGCAAATGTCTTTATCCTTCAATGATGAAACTGTCCTCCGTGCGATCTGTGAAAACGAGTCATCAAAAAAAAATTGTGTTAACATGTTGAAGTGAAATGTTGTACATGTTGAAGTCTGCTTCTTTTGAAATCATATAATTGCACTTTTTCACATAATTTGAAATGGGACACAATATACTTCGAAATATCAAACAAATACATTGAACACAAATGGAACAATAAATGACCAAAATAATTTAAGAAATAAGTAACAAATTAATATAACAACAGCAACAGAAGCGTTCACACGCTTACCGAATCAATCACATACAGTCAAAAATACACGTAATGGATAGTGAGTAACATTGAAAAAAGAAAGGCAATATGGTCAATTTGAAGACTGTCATTCGCACTGCTGAAAAGTCCATGGAATGTGTTTCAGAACGAAAAACTTCCGAGCATGAAAACAACGAGAATTATGAAGAAAATCTGTGTGTCATGGATTTCTGTCCGCGGTCACCTGTCTAACCGTCGATAAGGTTCGACTCTCCCTGTTCTCCTCTCAACCGTAAAACTTGTGATTGTCGAGAATCTGTGGTGTAGAAAATCCAAAGAGGGCAAACTGTGGGCAAATGAATGATAGTAGACGTCTAACAGATGCAAAATAAACGGAATTCCTCGATAGACAACGCTGACATTTGAGCAGCACCTAAGCTGTCGTGTACTGATGACAATACATTATCGGTGAATGTTGTTCTTGAAGCTTCATGGCCTGTGGGCTTATTGTGAGCGGTTGAAAGAACGCCATTGGCTGCGGAAACATTGTCATCAACGGCGTCTGTAACGAAGAGGTGAAGTTACTAGGCAACTTATACAAATCCATCTGTAAAGTAAGTATTCCACGTTTGAATGAACAGAGGGACCTGACTGTGAGAATGCGCAGAAATGGAGCTGTGCTGACTAGGAAACTGTTTACAGTATTAATCAAGAGACGTTATAGTGAATGCTGACTTGATTCAAGCCACTCACATGATCAGTTTATAAGGCATAGAGCGGAGTGATAACATTACCTGTGTGGTAGGAACTTGTGCGAGAGGAGGTAATATGAACGTATTGGTTGGTGCAATCGCCAGATTCTTACGACAACGAGCACGTCGATTGCTGAACCAGGTCTAAAAACATATGAGATATTACATATGACTTGTAAAAGCAGTAGTGAGGGGGGGGGGGGCTTTAAAATAAGTGTAGGATTTCAAGTGCATCTCAACATGAAGATAACTAACCATAATTTTCTCCTCGCTCAACTTCGTTGTATGCGCAATACGTTCTCGTTCCTCCTGATCCGGATAAGTGTTTGCTCTGAATGCATTCTCAAGTGCATCCAACTGTTCAGCCGTGAAGCTCGTACGATTGCGTCTTGCTTTCTTGCTCACTGAATCCGTTCCATCGTCAACGTGTACCACTGAGGAATCGTCGTCATCCGATGAGCTCGCTTCCGGCGTTTCCAATTTACTCTCATCTTAAAGTTATTTTCTTTGGCATTACTGGTGTTGCAGCAGTCTTTCATTACAAAAGTTATTCAATAACGTCTGAAGAAATCTCCAGTGATAACATAATCCCTACTATCCCCTCGATGTTACAGTCAATAATCAGAAACTGGTCAAGCAAATCACATTCGAATTCAATCGCATCTACTAATAACACTATCATATGTACGACACATCACTTGTTGTGATGTTGATTCGAAGTGACTGCACCGACTAATTCTTATAATGCGCATACATCACCCTTGTTTGCTCTTATTTGTGTACGGTAATAAGTTTGCAGTTTTATACAGTATTCCATTCTCATTCAACAAACAATGTTTTACACAGCAAAAATCACTTCAGCTGTTTTACAGCAAAGAATATGCAGAACCAGGTTGAAATGATCGTAACGTTATTGAGAAATCAGGTTGAAAATTGTTTGAAATAAACCATTTGATTAGCATTTGAGAACTTTTCTTGGTAAATGACTAATTGTACAGGATTTGTTTCAAGGATGACAAATGAATTTCCGGTGAATAGTACTGGAAAATTGTGCGAAGTTGGAACTTTTTTCTTATGAGGGACATGAAGAGGAACATTTGAACTATTGTTCGACCAAGCTGTTCGAACAACTTGTTTAATTGCTAAGCCGGAGATGTGCTGCCTGACTTTACTTGAGATCATCTATTGTCTATAAATACTTATGGAAATGAATTTTATTTTCTCCCAATTTCTACTTAACCCCTTTTTCGTCAATTGCAAAAGATCGATGAATATGAAAGTGTATGGGTGTGCGATAGAAACGAAAGAATTGCGGTGGGTGTGTAAATGAGTGGAGAAGCGTAGCGTAAACGACAAATGGGCAGATAAAATTTTGATGTTTTGAAGAAAGTAGATATCAATAGCAACTATGACAAGATCATTGATAATGTAGTGGTGTGGGAAGTGGAATGCATGATACGAGGGTCTGATTCCATTTGCGCGGAACATTTATGACAATTATCTGAATGAGAAGTCACCTTATCAAGAATGGATTCAAACTAAGAAAATGGTATGTAAAGCGATTGAAAGATAGATGCGACAATTGAATTTTAGAATTGATACAACTGAATGAGAGAATTTGTTAAGTGAGGGAAGGAATTGGCGAAGGAGAAAAATGGCATCACATTCAATTAGATAATAAATGACGGTAATCATTACAACAAAAAAAAACTTTCGGTACAAATCGATTCAACGCCTTTGGCGCTGTTTCGTTTAACCTACCTACCGCTTCCATATTACAACATCCAAATGTTTCCGATAGACAATTACGATAAAGGAGACAAGCACTGTCATAGATAATAAAGAACGTTGAATATTTTCTCCAATCAAAACATTCGTTCACAATAACGATGACGCAGGTTCACTAATAATTTATTGAGAATATTTCTTGTTAGTTCTCAGTGAAACCAACCAAACACCTAAATGTTTTATGATAGTGTTGTTAGTTAGTAATACCAGCAACTTCTACTATTCATTACGGAAATTCCTATCATCAGATCTCCAAATTATTCTCGTATTCTATTCATCAGATGAAGCTTACGTGATTATTAGAGGATGACTCCATGGATGGTGGACGGATAATTGCGTGGATGATATCACATTTTATCAACTGATAGGTCATTTTGATCCTACTCAATGTTTTTGTCTGAATGCTACAAGTGTCACTGCATTCACTGAATTGTCATCTTCATTCACCACTGATAGTAATGACAGCATCACTATTGAAAATGCGTTCGTTTTGTTATTACCATTTTCAAATGTACTAATAAACGTTGCGCAGTTCTGTTGGTGCAATTCGAATTTTTATCATTCTCTTTAATTGGCGCAGACATATTAAAAACAAATATACGGCTGATAATTCGTTAACTGACTTCATTTAGAGTCACATATATCTCGAAATAAAGTCAAAAAATGACAACTGATCAGAAAATCCAAGATGAGATCATAAGATATTCGTGTAAAAAATTGCACCAAAGAAACCGAACCAGGTGATTGATATATTCCGATAAAATGCGAGATGTTCCATTAGAGTTGCTAAATACGCAAGTAATTGCCGAGTTACAAAAGCGATCAAAAACTTAAGCAATATCAAACAAATGCGCTTATTCATGTCTTAAAGATATGAAGAGTCGCTTAAGGTATCATGCACGCATCCAAACTAATACGATTATGCCAACGAGGCGTCCTTGCATGTTTTCCGCTCCGCTCCAGAGTTCAATTGAACGAAATCAATTGTACTCGATTACATCTGTGAGGATAAACGCGTTAATCCTATTCACTCACTTATTTCATTATCCGCATGTCGCACATGTTTTTGTCGAGAATCAATCTGTTATGCATACGTGTTGAGAATGTTTGTTTTATTGTTGTTTTTGTGATCATTACCAAGTTGTTAATCAAATTGCGCAATATGCAATCAAAATCGGATCATTTCATCGATCAATTTGGCTCAAAAGCACTTGAAACACGAAAATGAATTCGGCGCTATGTAAACCTTGATATCGACCAATCAACAGTATGAACAGCAGATAATTCAAATAATCTCACAAAATAATATTTGTTGGAGTTATCATGGAGTTCAACCTAAAAGCTATCATGAAGTTCAACCGAAACCTTGCTGTATTTCCAGCCTAAGTGTCAACAATCTTTAATTGTATTTCCCCCGGTGGATCTACGTTAAAAAACACAATCTGGATGATCCACGCTATCACAACTTAACTTAAAAGTAATTAATATTTCATGTATTCACAGGGCAGTGTCGATGAGTCCTTGTTAAACTTTCGCAGCAATATAATAAATGAATGACGCGGAAAATTTATGACCATTTCACTCCTCAGCAGTTCTTATCATTCACATACATCTCAATCGAAAGATAACGCCCTTTTTTCCGTCAGTATTTTCGGGTCTCTCGTTTAACTGCCCACGCCCCGTATATAATATATCAACTGAATCTCTCTACATTCGCGCATCGATCAATGTGCATTTGCTATCTTGATAAATTCACAGGGTTCTCGTATTCTCAACCTTATAAATCACCAAGATGAATACATTAATTGTCAAGTTTATAATCGTCAATCTCAATTTCGGAATTTGGTAATTAATCATAACCAGAAATTGAAAATGGCAATGATATCACTGACGATAACGATCAAAATAATAATTGATCAAGCGGCGTTGCCATTAGTTTGTGCTTTTCATAATCAGTTACTCACAGATCACTCAGCTGGGCAAATTTGCAGCCAATTTTAACCCAGTTTTCGAAACAGGCTAATTTTGAAATCAGACTATTGTCATAAAAATCTTTGAAATCACATGGATCATCAAATTTCACATGGAACTGATTATTAATTACATAGCGAAGATCAACCAGTAACAATTCATCAACTGGTCTTATTGCAGTGTGCATCTGCTCTGCTTCACCATCGGTTTTCAAATTGCCCATCAACACCCCCTAGGTGGTCCACGTTTAATGACCGTACACTGACTTGTCGTATTCACTGTTACGGTAATTGGTTCATGCCATTGCTGAACCATATTATTGTCACAACGCATTCGAATTGATGGTTGCTGACGATGCGTGTAGCGCAATTTTACGATTTGATTTGGTAACGCTCAGTTAGGTATTATTCTGATTATTCGTATGCGTTCATAATTCGATGGGTGTTTTTCATTAAGCCATCTATCTATCTCCGTCCCTTTGAAACATATTATAACATCTGCCTCACAGCACCGGAACGCAAGATGTTTTCTCATCGAATTTTGTTTAATTCAATCAGTTATATGTCAGCAATGATGGTTTTGAATTCAAAAACTGTCATGCAAGCGAACATCGCTCTTCGTTAACAATTTCCGTAATTACTGTGCATTTTTATAACACCCGATTCAAACTCAGCATGTTATTCGAACGTGCTGTTATGGCGATGAACAAAAGTAATGCGTACTAAACAAAAAATAATCAACAAAACCGCATGTCAGCAGATTGCATTGTATAAGATAGTCTGATTGTATAACCAACCAGAAATTCGATAGCACTCAGATATTTTAGATGAATCAGAAGATGAATCGCTAAATTAATTAAATTGCACAGTTGAAGAGCTGAAGAATTGAAGGCTGGCTTACCGTATGAAATTCCAAGGATATTCTCGATGCTGTGACTCAGTTTGGACCTCCTCTCAGAGCTTTTTGACGGAGGACTCTGCAGATGCTTTGTGCGGATATGCCTGAATTATTACTGAGCTATTTGATTAATCTTTGATGATGAAGCAGTATCTCGTTCTTTCACTGTAAATCAATTCTTATTAGTTGCTTCTGAGTTTCTACGATTGCTACGACGAAAACCATTAGCGATGCACAAAATTATGTAAGATAATGCCCTACAAAAAAGTCACCGTTCAAACCTGTTAATCGACGAAACCGTAGGCGCATTCTCACGTGAACATATCTCTTGCTCAATGAGCCTAGCCCGTAGTTCACTGGCACATAGATTCGGCTGTTCGGCTTTCAGAGCTAAAATATGCTTTTCGACAGCTTGAATGGCGAGACGAGAGCGTGGATAGCCACCAATCTGAAAATTTTGATACTTGTCAACTTTTCGACTAATTCATTCATTTTTATAGAGATCATTTCCCTTCCCTGTATTCTTATAGTATTGCGAAACCATTCTCCAACTCATTGCTTTATAATGTTTCTAACTGTATACGATCATTGTATCCTGACCTTAACTTGAAAGCAAAATTCTTGATTATGAGATGTTATCAGCTTCCGGTTATGGTGTTTATGGTAAGCACTGGAGACTCATGATCGAAATCTTAAATGAAATCCCTGTTGAGATGAGGAGTATTGTTTTATGTGGCCGCTTTGAATGAGACGATTAACGTATGGGATTAATACTGTCATTATATCTTCGACGATATTATACAACCTCAATGTCAACCTGTGCACTATACTCCTGATGATCTCAATTACAAACAAATTGATCAGAACGGATACAACTTTGTTATAGCATGTACCGAACGCATTTCGTTCATTATGCATGCATTTTCATTGTATTCACGCAAACGATTTCATTTCATTGAAGCTAAAGAATTTCCAAAAACGCACCGCCATGCTATAAACAATAATTGATCACCGACTCTATGATATGAATGCAACTGTGAAATATTTTTTAGAATCTTTCAATTAAATTGATGGATGATAAAGGATCAGAAGCATTGCGAAGAACTGCAAAATTTTTGGTAAATTGAATTATTTCCTTACATTGAAATGAAATGAAAACGAATTCAAACAGTGCGGCCATTACAACTTAAGATCAAAAAAATAGTCACGCCGTCTATATGAATATTGATTGATCATGATTCTAAGCTAAAGCGTAACAAAGTTGTGAATTCGAAAACGATTCCTAAAAGGTGAGCAGCAAAGAATGGAGAATAAATCTCTCAGCGGGATATATTTGTAACACCTTATGTTTCGGACAGGATTACAAGTATTTCGGTGCTATTATGCATCCGTCTTATTTATTAGTTAGACCATCAGTCGTCATATGACTAATATTATCGACAAAGAACGATTTCGATAAGAACCGCGCAGTTTAGTTTCTTTTTGTAAATTTGGATTCGCGTTTGATTGCGCAACATTTGAAGCCCAGAAATATGGGTATAGAAATCATTAGCTCAGAAATATAGGTACAAAGATTAAATGTTTTTCTATTAATATATAAGACGGGCTGACGTTCGAGTAGAATTACTATTTCAATGAATTCCAATATAATGCGCATAGCAGCGTGAAAATTCATCGAACGAATCAAGTACTGATTCTGTTAATGTCAATATTGATCGGCTATGAAACGGTTCAATAGACACCGATCAGACTGAAAGACAAAGGCAAACGGTAGAAAGGCAGGCACACCTACCTGTCCTGGCGAAATAGATCCCGTTTCAGCGTAACGATTCAAAATTTTCGAAACTGCGCCATGTGAAACACGCAGTTGTCGACTGATGTGACAGGGCCTTAAAAATCGTTTCTTTTTCAAACATTTTTCTCTCTTCTCAAGTGAAAATCTCTTTATTTTAGTATATTTCTCATAAGCATTCCATCTTTAAAATATTATTGTCATCTACTATTAATGTGTTAATAAATAATAATAATGTCATTATTAGTTTTGTTTTGCTAAATATCTTCGTAATCATAAATAATTAATTTTTGATGAATAGATTGAAATTATAAGGAAAAATTATACTTTATTCCGTTGCTTGCCATTTCGATAATTTTCACACGAATATGCTGAGGCAACGGACGTCCGTTAATGAAAACGCCACCTAGCTGATTTACTCGACCCTTCAATTAATCAAAAATCAATACTTCCGATTAAAAAATCCAGACATATCATGGATAGTGATAGCGAAAAACAATGACTCTTGTGATAGAGGTAATCAGTCTTACCTGACCCATAATATTCGTAAAGCTAATAGTCTTCGATTCACCCATAGCGATGGCGTCGTTAGATTCCTTCCCTGTAATAGTCATAGAACGATTAACAATAAAAGATTCCAACCGAATCATAATCGCTGTCGATTCCCAAGACAAAACCGATACATTATCAACCGTGCCTCTTCTGAACACGCGCTTATCATCGTGCCTATTACCGAGGTCATTCATTGGTCATCAAAGCCGTCATGCTCCGCCCATTAGAACGCCTACTCTACAGTAATCCTTCTCTATTGCGGCGATTACGTTTGCACTATTAAATGCCGTAACTGACTAGTAGTTTTGCGGCTTTTGAATGGGCACAGCGAATGTTAAGCATTAAAATGTTAAGCATTCTATTGTATAAGCATGCACTGAACTGTAGTCATTGCATTTGGTCTCTTGTATCCTTGAATATTGATCACATGAATATTGAATTGACTAGTAATTGTGTACGATTTGATGATTGTCATTCATGAAATTTTTTCCGATTTAGTATGTTCACAAGATTACAATTTCGATATACCGATAATCCGGAATCATATGGCAGCAATCTCCATGAAACTACTGGCTTGTTGTTTGTAAAAAATTCAATTTATGGATTTGATGTTGTTACGACCAAATCACACAAATACAAACTCACTCTCAGAAGCTCACGAACACTTTTTACTGTAATTTTAAGTCACACAATTTTCTTGAATGATTCATGAGAAGTGTTTTTTCCAAGTTGTGCAATTGCATTATTGATGAGTGCATGGAATGTTTTCTGTATATGGTTGTTACATATGAATGCCGTTCACAATTAATTGTACTTGTGCGGCGCTTTTTCAAACTCATGCATGCTTAGCAAACAGTTTTGATATGAATAGTAGCAGACTGAAGTAATTACTTAGAAAGCTTTACGGAGAAATTAATGTTAGAAGTAATATTACAAGTAGTTGAAAGTTTCGTAAATAATATAAGTGACCGCCATGCGTATATGTGATTAAAACTACCAATGATCAAGGTAGTGATGAGTACGCCAACGCATGCAACGAATTTTTTCCATGTTCCTTCTCGCCTTTTCATATGATCAGAGTGGTTGAAGTCGGTAAAATCAAAGAGCGTTCAAGTGTGAAATTGTTGTCGTATTGTATACGATGAGCGAGCGCGATCGATGCGTTGTGTATTCGTTACAACGATCGCCACAAATATTCGTATGAAACTTGCTTGAAATGCGTTAATTCAGCGTAACAAATTCGAAAAGAGCACAGATTCAGCAGGTAAGACAAACAGTCGACAGAATGGTCGATGGTGTAGATTAAACGCGATGATGCAATTAAGGAGTGAGCATTTTATTGAATAATGAGGTGTGAATGCGATATGATTAGTTGATTTGCTAGTGTTATCTCATGTTATCATTTCTCACCTTGATTATATTCAGTGACAGAAGAAGCGAATCGTTCGCAAAGAGCACAAAGTAATGGAATTGAAATTCCGTTGTGGTTCAGTTCAGAATATGAAAGGGTGCTGTTTTCGAATGGATACACTCTGTTTAGTTCCATAAATCTAAGCTAAGAAATCGTAACAAGTTTTTGAACAAGAGCAAAAGTCCGAGGAGCGCTATATCGTCGAGGTGAAGAACTCCGGTCTGTAATCTAAACATGTTCGCGGCGTGAAATCGTTCGCGAATTTTGAAACTTTTAAACTTTTCAGTGTTCGAAAATGAACGAAAAGCACTGAATAGTAATTCAATTTCATTACACAAACTCGAATCTTATCATTACATGTCACTTTGAACCCAAATTGACTGCGTCCATCAACAGAACATTTCGACTGCTTAGGGAATATCACATCGTTATGATGATATGCGCTCAAAGTATGATGGCTGGGATTAAAAACTTGTTGAGGTGTTATTTGATAAGTTCGTTATCAACTTCTCAATAGCCGTTCGACCGGAATATAACTACTACATCTTATCGCATTCTACTTGAAGTGTTTGATAATCCCTTCAGTAATCAACTTTCAGATTAGCATTTCACATTGTTGATTTTTGAGGTGACAGTTTCGCGATACAAAGAAAATAGATTTCGGGTGTAACTTAAGAAATGACAACAATACTGCAATCTTAGACCGAAAGGCGATCAAAAGAAAATTTGTACTGCAGTGGATGTTTAATGTTATTCTGTCCTCATTTCTTTACAGTAATTGCGGTTGCTATAAAATTCTACAGTCCGTAATCTCCAAATGATCTTTTCCCAGCTAACAGGGAATTTCAGTTTGCTAATCTGAAGATCTGTGTTAATTTATGCAAAGGTGGCCCTGGAAGTAGTACGGGCAGTAGTATCGCATCCAATAGTAATGTTACTGTGGCTGGAAATGTGCAAAAGTACGTAAGACAACCGACTCATACGGTATCCCAAGAATGTACCACCTATCGTCAAAGCCCCAGTGTAAGAGTAATCAATTATTTTCGATCGCAGCCATGAGATCCATCAGCTAGCAATAAGTTATGCGGTAAAATGCAGCGATCACAACTATCTGTTATCACCATCTGGCATCATTGAGAAATATAATCAACGCTTTCGATAATTAATGAGCAAAGTTTTCCTTTGGCAGCAGTCATCTGATCAGTTCGTTGCCTTCTACCAACAGCACAGCCGACTTTCAGTGATTTATGACGGTCATTAAGAGTATCGATGTCTGCGTGGAAAAGTTGATAGTATATCTCGATGATAGGTGGTGCACTATGTGTTTACATTAATATTGTACGCGGTGATAATTTTGCCGATCGTATTTTATAATAAGGATATTTATCATGCGGTGTGTTCAGTTCTTGGCGGTAAGGTGCGATAATTATAGGTGTTATTCGCAGGTTAAGATCAAACGATTGTTGTCGATAGAGTTATAATGCAGTTCGATGATGGGACAGTTAATGATGAACAGATCATCAATTGATAACAAATGATCGCCGTATCAGAACTACCTATACAACACACATATCTCGTCATGACGCTCGTATAATATACTTGCCTCAATCTATTTTATTCTGTGCATGTGAATGGGTCAGATCCGTTCTCTCAAACGAAACCGACACAAAATAATAACGTCATTATCAAGATACCGAGAAACGCCTGTATTTGATATCAAGATATATGCAAAGCGGATAAAATATTAGTACAGCCGAAAGACGAGGCTGTCACTCACCACTAGCATATCTTGCCTAGTAATCATCTGACCTATAACTCAGGCAACGAGTACCTACGCAATGGCCAAGCAACTTCTAATTAACACTTGATCTCCTGGCACGTCTTACCGAGATCGAGAAGTCATCATGTTCTTTTATACGATATCTTAATCGTTCCTCTTCTTAAATTATTAAGCGATATAAGATGTTCAACGCAGGCGATATCGCTTCCACCGATTTATACATTATCTCTACAGCCTATATTCAGTCTGCATGAAATGACGATCTTTTTGAGAATTGGCTCATTCCGAAAAACAGTTCAGCTCAATGATTCACTCAATAATCCGTCATCGGAGAATACACATCATATTAACTACTGCATCTAATTCACTACTTATGATTGCTATTTTATTGAACCAATCACCCGTATGCTACCATACATCTTCTTGCTTATTAACCAAAAAATAAATGTTTGAAAATTAAGAAGACAGAAAGAACTGAAATGATGCTTTGCAGTGAACAAAGCCGTTGGTAAATTGTTCTAGGGATGGTTCAGAATTGAAGAAGAAATATTGAAATGACTCCGGATCTAATTACTTGAAAGCTTTTTCGATGATAATAGGAAAAGTTTGAAATCCATCGATCAGTAGAGTGGTTTACTTCGCGGTGAGCAATTTCTTTTTGTGGAGAACACCCGACGAAGTGAACTTCAATGGATAGCACTGCGAGATGTGATGCACAAATCATTTGACAATGTAAAACGTAACAAGAAACCAAGAAACAGATGTTGATAAAAAAAGTTTTTGCTTGTTTCCCGCTAAGGAGAACTTGGAAACTCCGAAATTCTGGAGATACAATTGGCATTTTAAAAAATTTCTTCTTGTTGGTAGGCCGTTGCAGCGAAAAGGAAATGAAGCAAAGAATAGGCGAGAAAATAATAGCTGAATTCGAATGATCACATTAGCATAGACCGAATCGAGCGACATATCGTTGAAATCTGATGTTTGCAAATAAACTTGAAAATAACTATGACATCGCAAATGCTTTGGCTGTAAGATGGCTATCATCAGTGATTCTTCGATAAATTAATCCAATAAGAGTTTCTTTTCCTTTGATCAAGAGGTGGGTTGATCGCTTAGGAGTTGTCCCTGAGGGCTTATAATTCATCGACAAGAGAACCTTTCGTGTTCATCAAAGCGATCATCTTTATCAGTTGATCTAGTAGATAATAGTGGTCATTCATTCATCGCTGAATGAGAAAGTTATGAAGAACTATTAAAATTATTTACGAGGTCATTGTTTTTGGATTAACGATCGCACATATCGAACAACCAGTTGAGCAATCAACATTCTTAGGTGTGAAGTGCATAACGTCGGGAAACCATAAAGTATTCAAGTAAGCACAAAGCATTCTATGAAGCACACAATAATTCTCTTAGATCCATTGTTTTTGCTGAAGTTTAACCTGATTGAACTTCCGATGAAATCTTCAAAATCGTGTTTTTTGCTTCTTTTTGGTTCAACTTATTCGTGACTTTGACTCCGGTGAACGGTCGTATTGTATGCATCAGTCACGCATATAAAATTTGAATTTATTTATTTGCAAGCTCCATCACGTTTTCATATTTACAAATCATCATATGAGCATTACAAGCGTTTCATAAAATCAAACATATAGCAGTAAATAGCAACGGAAACTTAGGAACTCCTATATGAGAAGGAAAAGGTTGATCTTTTCGACTCATCTTTTTGTTTTTACACAGATTCAGGTAACCACTACATCACAAATTTCAAAATATTTTGAACCCCAAATCAAAATATTTTGAATAACATTTTTTCAGATATCTAGAGATTCTTACACCAGCTATTAATAAGGGTCCTGCAGCACAAGCTTGATAGAAATGAGAGAAGGAAAACACTCGTGGTAACAGACAAAATGGACAATCTTCATACGCAATACCAACAAATAGCAAATTCAAAAAACAAAAAAAAAAAACGAAATGAACAATTTCCAACGTGGAACGAATACGACGAAAGTAAATATGAATATTATGTATCGGAATTTCAACATTAAAAAACCTCTAGACCCACACAAAACGACTTACAGAAAGAGACATTGATGTAAAAAAAAAGTGGATAATCAGGTTGAGAAACTTTGAAATATAATCACAAAGAGGAAAATATAATCAGAATGAATCGATCACATCAGCAACGGTGATAATAAACGAAATATCAAATACACATCGTCTCAATTCAGCATCGTTCGATCAGTGAAAATATTTTTTCGTTGTTCTTCCACCTTCCTCATCCAACGATTCTTCTCTGCTTCCACTCGCTCCAAAACACCACCTATAAAAACACTACGTAGATTCAGTTCATCGCTTTACAACCCGTTACAGAAATAGCTATATTCAAACAACGTCAAATTTATTCAATCGCGCTATCCGAAATCCATTTCTTAAAATCATACAAATCCAAAAATCGCACAATAACCATTCAGACAAAAGAAATTAACGCTAAGCATTACAAATACTGTACGCAATGAAGTCATTAAAGGAACCGAAAGCATTATTCTGAAGCAAAACAAAAAACTGAAAGAAATGAAAAGAAAATCAGTTCTTTCAAACCACTAACTATTTCCTCGACTGCGCATCGTTACAGATGGAGAACCCTCGGATATCTCCGTATGACTCGAACTTCGTGCGAAAATGTTCTCTTCCATCTAAAAACAGTCATTGTTTTGGTTTTATTCGTCCAATAGATAAACGTATCGAAAATTAAACAAAGCCGAAAGGCACTGCTCAGTCCAATAGCGTACTGAAGTAATTTTTCGAAAACTTAAAATTAATCACATGAATAAAATTTTCCGTCTTGATAATCCTTTCCATTCACCATCAAATTGCAACCATTATTGAAATGCTGCCCGGCACGAATTATGCATTTTTGCCAGAAGCTGAAAATGGCTGACGATCAGCAAATGCAAACCTCATCATTGTGTTGTCTGTAAGGTATCGACTGTCTTTGCCTTCTGAGCATCGGGTCCAAACACATCAAAAACAGCATATAAGTGACCAGCACCAGTACCACGCAGATGACAAATATCACCACAACCTAAAGTTATGATACCGCAAAAAATTCGGAAATTAAAAAACTTTAAAACATCTAAAACCACTCAGAATTACTGGAATGTGTACAAAAAGCCAGCCAGGAACTGAACTCACCTTCAGCATCACCGTATTCCTCGATTCATATTTACAATCACAATTTGCCAAAAATGCATCCATATGTTTTCCGTCCACGATATTCAATACGTTATTCTTGACAACTGTCTGTGGGTTACTGAAAATTAAACAATCGAAATCACGATAAATGATCATCATCGATATTCAACCGATCGAAAATGACGCATTCAAAATAACGAATGAATTGAGAAGTTAGACTGTCAATTCACTGAAATCGTTTCGGGGAAAATCAACACTGAAATTGAGAAGGAAACTTGTTCATTGAAAAATTTCCTTGGAACCAAATAAGCAAAAGTATTAACCAAAGTAGTGCGTTGATATTCGGTTTTGTGTAGTAACGTCTGTGGTTATCATCCTCGCTGCTGTTCCCTGAACCCGAGGCGAAGTACTGCGTAGACGGACATATGCACCGACAGCGAGTGTCTTCGAAGTTGGCCTCAAATTGAATTTTGATTCACCGTCAACATCAAACAACTCAAACCGATCTTCATTCTCCAATAATTGAAAATCGCCAATACATTGCAAGCAGGGCCATGATTTTGGTTTCAGCTGTTCCTGTTCATGACTAAAACCATGAAGATGAGAAAGACAACAAAAAAAGAAGAATAAGTTACCGATGCGGGCAATACGATCAGTGCTAAAAAGCAGACGAATGCTGGTAAAATCGTTTTGCGTATAGAATATTCCATACTAACCGAGAGACGTGACCGATTGCTTGAATCTGAAACTGATCAATCTAAACTTATTGTCAACCACACCACACTTATCAATGATAGGTTGATATAGGTCGGTTTGTGATCGTAATAGATAATTATTAACAAAAATAATATACAGTGAATGAAAAACCGTAATATTAGCGGTACAGAAGCAGTTACTCAATTCATTAAGCGACAACAATAAAAAAGAGCGCAATATGCTATGTTCAAGTTACTTCAACTGGCACATACAGTTTACATTAAAGAAAAAATACCAAAAATAATTTTTAAGACATCAATCGCGAAAATTTACGTAACATCTCGAATAATGTTTCGCTAAACCTAAGAAGTGGTGAAGCCACAAACCAAACTCGGTTGAGCCTCACCACCGAAGTGTCGCAAGCATTTATCGAAATACGAACAACTGAGCGAAATTCATTGATATCACCCGTTTCTTTCTTCAAACAACTTAAAATCCATTGTGTTCGAGAAGTGCTAGACTTAAGTTAGACACACTGTCACCTGTAGTGCACTGGTTGCTGCCTAGTAATAAACATTTTTGGAATGCTTCGTCGGCACTGCTCCCTCATATTTTAACGCAGTCAGTTCGGAAGTCTCATTAAAAGTTGACATCTTAATGAATAAATGATTTCTAGTGAAAGTTTGACGGATTTTATACTTCACGAGGAAACGTGTGGCAACTCAGCAAAGTCGGGTGAGTTTTGTTACCACGTAAAGTTTACAGATTTTGCATTGCTCTGTAAAATTCACGCGCATTTAAAACTCACTCGCCATCTGCACAATTAACCGAGGATACGCGCATTCGGAATGCTGACAGTCTGTCAAATGATAGGATTCGGATTTTCATTTGATTTGGTCAGGAATGTGAATTTCTTACCCATTTAACGGGAATGAATCCGGGAAAATTACATATTAATTTATAACGCAGATCCAGGAGAATAAAACATGATGCATAGATTTGCCAGCAATCGAGACGTGTTTGAGATTCTTGATTTCGCTTTAAATGCAAAAATTCAAGAAATAATTTGACCTGTTATCCAACTGACAAGGAAAGTTTACAGTCACAATATATATCATGTTGTAGCCGAGATTCAGTAGTACAGAAATTCGTTTCAAGTATTGAGATCAATTGATAAGTTACGAGAATTATGCCGCTTATCGTGACCAGTGGTGACGCTCAATAGTCACAGTTGGCTTATGTACTAAATTAATTGATTGTCTGTCTCAGAAGAAAAAATTCGGAGGAAAGGAAGAATATCAGGACCGATGATACCAAGAAAATATATTTTTACAGGGCAAGGCGGAACTCCGATGGAAAACATTTGAAAATTTCAGTTTTTCGTCATTTTCCTACGATACATTTCGAACTAGGAAAATGATGA
Organism: Anisakis pegreffii; assembly: GCA_035041965.1. NCBI lineage: Eukaryota > Metazoa > Nematoda > Chromadorea > Rhabditida > Anisakidae > Anisakis > Anisakis pegreffii. The sequence continues at coordinate 13,666 of JAPYMA010000565.1, read as the reverse complement.
AAATTGAGAAATTTCACAATATTCAACGTGAACTCATTGAAAGAAGAAGAGCAAGACTAAAATCTGGCCTCTCAATTATCGACAAGACGTATTCTGTAATTCAAACTGCCATGAAATCGCAAGGACAGAAATCGCCTTTCATAATCTTTTGCTTTCAGCTTTCAATTGGAAATTTTATCCCGTTCGCTCCTCGACTTCAACACTTCACCCAAATATTCTACTACCTATCGTTACTAGAAACAATCGGTAAAAGCACTGCAAAATTCAAGTCATCGCATGATATAACTACAATTCACTAATACTCTCACTGACTATACACCGACTGATATTCTTCTGAAAATGGATCACAAACAACGTTTGAGATTTCTGAAGATTTACTTCAACAAGAATTGTGTAATAATGAAAATAATAATGAAAATAGTATCATTTACAATATTCAAATAAATGTTAGATGCAAGCCATATCACAGCCCACAACATCAATGTTTTTGGTATACCACTCGGCTTGGATCAAAAGTTCCTCCCCCTCCTCCCCTCCCCCCCACTTCTTCCAAATGGGAATCAAACCCGTAACTTAATAATTACCGATTTGGGCTCTACCTCTGGATATCGTGGAAACCGTTCATACACCGCCGATAGTTGTGTTGAGTGATCAGTTTGCTGTGACTGTAACGTTTAACACTTATCAGATCAGTTTCGCTAAAGAGCTGATTGCATATTCAACACAGTCCATCTAGAGTAGGGATGAGATCATGGAATAGTCATTCGAAGATCAATATTCACTCATTGCATCCTCTTCATCTGGATCGTTGCTATCGATTCCAACTTCTTCGTAGTCCTTCTCCAGGGCTGCCAGGTCTTCACGAGCCTCTGAGAATTCACCTTCTTCCATCCCTTCGCCAACATACCTGAGAAGTTCTTCTGATCACGATCCCAGGTTTATAAGAAAATACCTGATTCCATTAATGAGACTTTCTTTTGGAAAAGTGCGTCCGAACTTTTGGATGAACTCGAAAACTCAAAAACACATTACTCAGTTCTCCAATTTTCTGGTGCATGCTGACGAATTGGCTATAACTATGCTGGAATCGAGACCTGCCTAATACGGTAAATACTGGGCAGGGTGTGATCATAACTGCTACAATACGATAGAGTGCTCTCACCGTAATTTGCATCTCATCAAGACAGTGCCAAATGGTACTTACCAGTGCACGAATGCTCGTTTCGCGTACATTAGATCGAATTTGTAGTCAAGACGTGCCCATGCTTCGGCAATCGCTGTCGTATTGGATAGCATACAGACGGCTCTTTGTAATTTGGCAAGGTCTGCGCCTGGTACCACCGTAGGAGGTTGATAGTTTATTCCAACCTGCTGTCAGGTAACGGTCATTGAGTAGGAGTGATACAATCGAGACAGGCAGTACCTAATCATTATTCTTTTGGAGGACAGCAAAACTCTTGTTTAGATAGCAAAATCCACCTTGAAACCTGTTGGACACCAGTCGACGAACTGTATGGTGCGTTTGGTTTTTATCTGCGATATAGAAGCATTTACGTCTTTTGGTACTACATCGCCACGAAACAGCAAACAACAAGCCTTAAATAGTGTTCTATTAATTCAAAGCATTGAATTAGAAGTAGTAATTACCGATTAGGGCTTTACCTCTGGATATCGTGGAAACCATTCAAACTCCGCCGATGGCTGTGTTGAGTGATCAGTTCGCTCTGAACGTTGCGTTTAACGCTCATCACATCACTTTCGCTGAGGAACCGATTGCATATTCAACACAGTCCATCTAGAGTAGGGATGAGATCGTGGAACAGTCATTCGAATACCAATATTCGAATGACTGCTGAATTAAAAGAGCTGAATCGTCGAAACATAATGCTTTCAGGATAATTCACTCAATTTCTACTGATCTGTGCTAAATTACCATATACTTTCCGTGTCTAGGATCACACTTGACCATTTGGGCGCCGGGCTCGAAGCATTGCTGAGTGATTTCGAAAACCTGAAAAATCATCTCGACGAAGTGCTTTCTTATCTGAATTAAAGTTAACAATCAACCCCACTGATGTGATGCACTCCTTACGGAACAATACTGATGACAAATTTGCTGCAATTTCGGCTGATCAGATTCGAAACTTGCTCTCAGAATATTCAGCACTTACGGCCATTTGTTCGTGAAAAGCTTTTTCAGCTGAGATTATTGGGGCGAACGTCGTCAGTGGGAAATGAATCCTCGGATACGGCACCAAATTGGTCTGTAATTTATTGGAGGCGATTGTTTCGGTGATATCGAAATTTTCAAGTGTTTTTGGCTTTTTGGCTTCGTTTTTGGGTTTTCAAAATAAAATGTTTTTTTCAAGTGTTCTCAAAATACAACGATTACAAAAATTGTTGAGCAATTTTCTTTTAATTTTTTCAGCTCATACCAACCATTAAGGACTGTCAATTCCATTTGGGTATCACGATGTTTAAACCGTTTAATGATAATTAACTGCAAAAAGACATGTAATTCAGTAAATTCATCGGATGGAAGATTTGTAAGTGATCGTTGCTCTTCTTGAACAATACACATATGAGATTTGGTGATGAATTCATGCTTAATAACTAAATGAGTACGTTGTACTTATCACTATGATGCAGTCGAATGAAAATTAATTGAACAAAACCCAGAATGAAGTTGATCCTTAATGAGTTGAGCAATCAACAGGAGGCATCAAAAACTATCCAGTTCCTAGCAGCTATATTAGATCAGATTCAAAGGGACTATTTCGAAGCGATGTTGTTTTCGAGAAAAAATGGTTTGAAAACCTGAAATTCAGTGAGATCCACGTTGAGGGCGCCATCGAAACGCAGTGATGCTGTCACCGAGCTGATCACCTCCAAAGAATATTAATTTGATCTTTTATGAAGTAAACAATCTACCAAAAACAATCCACCCTATGCTTTACCTGTGCAATTAAACGGTTCAAATTAGTATAAGTTGGCCTTGGTAAATCCAGATTCCGTCTACAAATATCATAGATTGCCTCGTTATCAACCATAAATGAACAATCTGCATGTTCCAAAGTGGTGTGCGTTGTTAAGACTGAATTGTACGGCTCTACCATTGCAGTTGATATCTGAAAACAGCCTCGTTTCTTGTACTTGATGCATTTTGAAAACTGTTTCACTTCAAAAAAAGAGATCATTTGAAAACTGAAACTTTTTTGCGAAACATTTTGATATTCAGCGCTCAGATGTGGTACACATGAAAAAGTGTTATGTTATATCGTGAAGAACACAGAAACCTGCGGTGCTGGAAAGATGCAAAACTCGAGTTTAGCTTTCTTGCCGTAGTCAATACTGAGTCGTTCCATCAACAGTGCAGTAAAGCCAGAGCCAGTGCCTCCGCCTGAACTGTGGAACACCAAAAATCCCTAATAAAAAATCTCTCATCATACGGCAGCTATTTTCCAATTTCAATTGTTGTTTTACAATGTTGTCTTGAGAGCTATCGAAAAGATTATTTGTGGGCTCAAAATGTAAGTAGTGAAAGATGGGGAATCACTTTTTTTGTTAAATGGATTGCCGAGATGTCAGCTCATTTGATCTATATGATTCCGACACTTCTCCGGTATTGAGAAGAGCTGTTCTTTTGGATGAAAATCAAGCCGACAGAGGTAAGTCATCCATCAAACTGAGGTGCTAGTATTTGTCCATGTGAATTGGTGAGATTGATTCTACTACAAGGTGAATCATTTCGATATTGAATCGCAGTTGTGCACGATCTTACTTGGAGTGCTTTACAATTCTCAGCCACTCGTCTGATTCGATCCATACAAACATCGATCAACTCTTTGCCGATCGTGTAATGACCGCGGGCGTAATTATTGGCAGCATCCTCTTTTCCGGTCAACAACTGCTCTGGATGGAAGAGAGTCCGATAGGTTCCGGTGCGAATCTCATCTGATCATTTTCACGATTTATAACACAAAATTTATCATGTTTTTCAAGGTGATCGTTGTGACAACAATAAAGTAGATACAGTGCTGGCGATAGCTTGAATTTGCAATGGTTAAGAATGTTGCAAAATGGACGAAGCTAATGATCAAACGATCATGTTTTCACACACCGACTGGAGTTGGTTCCAAATCAACTAAAATGGCGCGTGGCACATGATGCCCAGAAATTGTTTCAGCGAAGAACGTGTTGTACGAGTCATCCTCGAAACCTGAAATTGCGAGTTTACTGATATCATAAAATAATAGACTGGTATGTGCAATTATTGATGGATGACCTTCTCAATGAGATGGAGCGCAGATAGAGATCATGTACGTAATTAATGTACTCAGAAATATAATATATGGTATTGTTCGCTGCGACGCCTCCACCTTCCCCCAAAGCTGGTGTACTGTGGAAGATCGTTAACAGTTCAGCTTAACAGGATACGTTTCAAACATAAACCACAGGTTCAGTGCACAATGTTGAAGCATCAGATTGCATCACTGCAATGACTGTTATCCACTGATAGTGAGGGTTTCACAGTTTTCAGTGGCTCATTACGGTCCTCTAACCATGTACAGTCTTTCTGATTCACAAAATTTCTTAGTCGCGATCCTGACTATGTTTGAATTTATTCCTCAACTCATGTGCATTTCCGATTGATTTGTTCAGTGACTTCAAAAACTCTTTGTAGACAGTTGTTTATCACTTTGAATTTGCAATGCTTCAAGGTAAACGGTGTTTATAGTGCGTTCAATAGAATCGTGCTGAAGGAACGAGCCCGGAATTCAGTCTTCATAGAAAAGATTCAATGTATTTTCGGCAGCCAGCGTGGCTTATGCCGTTGCAGATCTTACTTCAATCGACTCACCCCAAATTTGCGCAACTTATCAGTATCCGTGTCAGCAAGGATCTATGCAGCCTAGTTTATTTTGGACCACCGTGAGGATGCGGTAGGCTCGAAGATGGCAAACCGTATATCATTGAGAAAATAGCTATATCTCCTCATCTAGTCATAATTGCTCAGTAAAATATATAATATCTTGAAAGTAGAGATTCTGAGCAATCGAATGCTGCAAAGAAATTCACATGTTACCGGGCAAACCTGAGAGTACCAGTACCTTGAAGATCGTAAAGCCTATAGTGCTATATTAATGTACACAATTGATCTATAGTGATACAGTTGTATTTGAATGAGTGCCTCTGCGCTAATTGAGATGGCTTTAGAAAAATAGCTATGTCTCCTCAAGAAAGCGAAATCGCTCGGCAAAATGTATGTTTTTCTGAACTCAGAGATTCCGCTCGATCGATTGGTGCACAAATATTCATATGTTAGCGGGCAAACTTGTGAATACGGTAGGCTCGAAGATGGCAAAACGTGTATCATTGAGAAAATAGCTATATCTCTTCATCTAACCACAGTGATGATTTTTTGGACCACCGAGACAAATCTAATGAAATCAAGCACTTTGTGAACTGACCCAATGTCTCGTCATCGATCATCGAGCCATCCGGTTGTATTCCATGCTCCAAACAATACAGTTCCCAACATGCGTTTCCAATCTGGACACCAGCTTGACCAATATGCAAAGAGATCACCTCTCTCTGCAATTAACGCTACCGATCATTGAAAAATACAGTGGACATGGAGTAGATGATTTGCCGATCGCTCAGAGCGATTATTGTGATTATTTAATGGACTGGCATTCAGCTATGTTTAATGCAAGTCATTTACGGTAACTATGCTTGGTTGTGGAATATTTGATATGCCGATTGCTATGAATCTATTCGGTTACATTAATTGTTTACTATTGGTCCCAAAAGATTACTGGCTTACTACTGTTGGTTGCTCCAAAAAGCTACTCAGAGCGATCATTGGATGCATGTTCAATGGATCAAACGGAATGTATTTTCGAGCTCTTTTTGAAATCCTCTCCCTAGAAATCATTGAGTAATGAGGGGAGTAGCCCAAAACCTCAGTGATTGCTAACTATTGGTTGGATGCCGATCGAACCCAAATTCATCCTTTCTGTTACCATCTCTCATGAATGGGTTGCTTCAAAACAATTCATGTTATTCAAATGATATGCAAATGTTCAATGTTCCTTACTCAACTCATGATCAGCTGAAGGTTCTTCAAGACTCGTATGAAATTTCTCAAACAAGTCGCTGAATAATCACACTGCTGAAACGAAAAGTATGAAGGTAACTTACCGCTCTAACATTTGCGGGCATTTTGAAGAGCAACACCGAAGAGGACTGGCAGGAGATCACAGCATAGACAAGCTTCTGAACGAACACCACCCACAACGATTCGATTTTCCGATAACTTTCATCTTCATAACAATCCGTCCGATGCACTCGTTGCGATAGCGATGATGCCAACAATAGAGAGATAAAGCTTTTAGTTGCTTTGAATCCATTAAATGCTTTATCAGTTTCCTTTTGTTGCCCCAAACGACAGTCGCCAACAGACAAAAAACAAGTCTCCTTGCGAGTGCTTCCATACCATTTTTATCCGTGCTTTCAGTATCCATCAAAAGCTTTTATTACTCATCTTCCATAAGCTCTGTTCACAGCAGATATGTAGACATTACACTCTATATATCGACTGTTGACATCGTTGGAGTCGATTTTAGAACAGTACATCGTTCAGAGTACATTCTCACAGGATTTTGTGAAATTTTTGGCTCCATTTTCGATAATTTTTGTGTCAGTCGATTCAGCTTGACGAGTAAATCACGAAAAGTACAAGTTATGGTATTTCGAGGAGTGACTTGAGATGGAGAATATGCCTCTAGAAAAGTATTCAAACTCAATGGTTCAGTTGTTTCAACGCTCTGAGTGAGGGTCGTAGGTTCAATTGCGCACAGCGTCAAATGATTTTTGCCATCATTTGGTGATATTCTCTCCAAAAACTTTTCTTTTCGGATTCAAAAATCGTGTGACAATCTGCAACATACTTTTATTGAAAAATGCTCGAGGAGCCAACGATTCTCCAAAAGCTACAGTAACCCAAAAAATGAAATTACTACTGGCTTCATTTATAAGATTTCAAACAATGAAAATTTTGGTGAACGGATACATTGGTATCCTCACTGATCAAATCTGAGCATACAGGCAGATAGAATGAAGTGCTCGTGATATAGGTCTTGGCGATTGCTCAGATGAATGATATACTGTATATTGGTCAGGTAAGGATTTACTTTGATTCTGAATACGATGCTTTTGATGTCTAGAGGATATCAGTTAGATTTGTATGATATCATATGCGAGATCTGAGTGTTCTGATCAAGATCTTAGAATATCCATTTACATCTGGGCATATCTCTTGACTTTGGATCTCCCAGTTCCCTGTTTTTATTTTGGTATATTTATGGGTCTCGTGCATTGGAGTTTGTTTATGAAATAACCGTATGTGCAAGATTAGGCTTATGAATAGCAGTACAATGACATTTGCGTTAATATCTTTATTCGTTGAATTGTAACATAATTACCGCAATAACGCTGACAATAATTATTAGATATCAACTCAATAACGAAGTAAAATTGTCGAGTTGAGTCAACTTTACATGCGAACTTCGAACGGAATGTGAGAGAAGAAGAAATTTTTTGTACAAACAAACGAAGAAAATGGATCTTGTCAAAGCAAGACTTTGAACTGTTCAAGATAGCAGATTTACGGATATATCTTATTATAACGAATGAACGTATGCTCTTGCATTCCGTGTGTAAGCGTCTCCATTTCCAGCCGAGCTTGTAGAATGGAGTCACTTAATAGAGTCCACTCACGAACCACCTGAAATGAGAGCGAGATGATAATGACTGTATTTGGATTAATGGTGATGCTGTGTTATTATACTTGGATTGCGTTTATTCATCGATTAGTAATTTCGTTAGTCATTGAGATTTTCTAGTTGTTTAAGGAATCTTGCAGTTCAGCTATTTATGGAAAGAGGGTTGAAGATGCCTTTGGCTTTAGGCTTACACCTACTGCTCTTCGACTCGCTTCTAGCTGGCGGTAATCTTGTCAAGCGAAGTCCCAACTACGAAATCGCTGAATTTAGACAGAAGTATAATGTATGTTTCAGTACAGCAATGTTAACTGCACCAATCTTTCATCAGTTTATATTCAAATTATGTAAGTACGGTATTGTAGACTTAGGTTTTATGTTTTAGTTGGTTGCATTGTAGGTTTAGTATTCTATTAATTACTTGAGGGGAAGATCAAATCACATATTGAAGTGAATGAGAGAATCGCTAATAATAATAACCTACATCATGAACAGGCAAATCTCTGCTGAAACTGATCCTGCCGATATCGTGTAATCTGTAGACCACTTGATTGCCTTTCACGAAACCTTGCTCGATTGTTACGAATCCTGAAATTTGATAACGAATAAGATCATCTGCGAGTTGGAGTATTTGCTCGACTTTTTGCCTACTTTACGGCTTCGAAGTCTTTAGTTATGGTTTAGGATGCTGGATGAACCCGTGGAGCTTATGAGAATGAATTCTGTAAAGATGGATTAACGTCGAATTCCTGAAATATATGTGAAAAAGAATGTATGTGGCCTGGAAAAGGAAGATGAAGATTGAGAAAGAAAGTGTTTAATTGTGATTGGGTGGGAAGTGTTGGAGTTTTGGGTGATGTTAGTCGGAGTGATATATATCAAAAGGTCAAGATTATGTAAGTGAATGGATCATTCTCGATTATGGACTGACTAACCGTTATTCATAACTGTTGTGAGTGAGGCGTAATTAGTGCCTGGTTGTAGTGTTATATAGCCGTACTCACTGTGTAACTCATCAAATCCATTCATGCTCCATGCAAAAGCCCTTAACAATTAGTTAGTTGCTGTTTATATCTAATTGCTTATCGAGATGAGATGAGATCAGATACTAAATGAACTGGATGATACATCAAAATGTTCGATAAAGCCAGTTTTTATTTCATCATTACGTCTGAGAATACGATGTGCAATTATCATTGCGATCGTAATGACCGTATGTTAATTTATGTTACAGTTAGTATCATATCAAAGGAAATTAATTATATAGTTGATCAGTCTTTACTTTGTTTCAATTAACTGTTAGCTCATAATAGTGAGACAGCGTAGAGGTTCTGGACTGTTTTATAAGGGAGTTTTCTTCAAATTAGAATCTCCGTTGTAATACTAATAAATTCTAAATTTTTTGAATATTTTTGAACAGAAGTTCTCTGAAAATTTGGATTATTCTAGAAAAGTTTCAATATTTGGACATTTCACAATGAATTTTTTGGAACAATGAAATATTCAGTGCAAATTGATCAGGTATCCAGCACTGACGTGTAATTCAAAGCCTTGAGTGCACTCATGTGATTGTTTGCTATCGAAATTTCCACTTGTTCACCGTAAGTGAATTTCGGTATCGTTGGAAAGATTGCCTTTCCGCCGTGTTCTGATCTCCAGATACCAATCAACCAAGCCAGTGGTTTCAACGAGTCTGGGACGAGAGAAGCATCAAACCCTGAATGTTTCGAGATAAAATTATGATAATATTACGTATTCAGTAGTTGTAATAATTCGCTATTTGATAAAGACTGCAGAGTAATTGTGCATTTGAAAGTCATTCTTCACTTCAGAATTTATATAGTCGCAGAAAATTCGCCTCAAAATTTTGGTTTCTCCAAAAAGTATGGTAATGGTGATAGTTATATTGATGATAACATGTAGTTGTTATGTCGTATTGATGGCGTTCATTGCTCCCTGTTTCAAACTGAGAAATGAGACGAGTAAGTGAAAACTGGTTGATGCATGTTTGTGCAATACGGATGGGATTTAGATGCAACGTTCGTTTGCAATTGGAATGATAATCGACAGATTTTAGTTGTGCGATCATTATGATCGATCTTAGATTAAGGATGAGGTTCATTCGCACTTTGACAGAGGATTGTGAATTTGATGATGAATCGGTGATCAATTGAATGGTAATTGTTTGCGATTGCATTAGGCAGTGATAGTGTTAGTGTTGCATTGATGACTTTCATTCATCGTATTTAAATGGAATATGTGACACAATATAAAGGAGCATGACAGATGAATGAACAACAATACTGATATTCATCTATAAAATAAAAATGAAACAGGTACGTTAGGTTCAAAGAAAGAATGCCCGTGAAAAGGAAAGCAAGCAGTTTCCAGTTCCATTTAAATTTCCCATTATCTCCTAAATAATTTCCAGTTCCTGGTGCGTGAAATTTTCAACGAAAGTAGCAGATGAAAGCAGTCGTGTAACACAATTGAACTATTAAATGATAAATGCTTTCGTAAATTAAATGAACTTTCTTATATTATCGAATCTTATGCATTAAATAGTACTGTGTAAAAAATAATCTTCCGTGAACAAGTTATATTACGTTATAAAAATCTTGTATGATAAATATTCTCGTCACCTTCTCCACCTTACCCCCCCTCCTTCCCCCCAAAGGAAAACTAAAATTTCGAAAGAGATTTTGTAATTTATAGATGACGACAATCATCCCAATGTCAGATATACGCCATAAATACCATTCAAAGGCAGAACAATGTTCGAAACGTTTAACTTTGACAGATAAGACATAATCTGGTATGTTCTTAACATACAACTTCACAATTAAGACGTGATTGATTGCAAACTTTGCAATAATTTCAATGATGCTTTAAGGAAATCAGTCGCAAATTTTGTGTAAAGTGCTGATGGTCTCAAACAAGCACTGATCTAAAAGGTGTGGGTTTTAAGGCTTGTTGCTTTCAATAGTTCAAAAACTCGACAACCAAAACCTCAGTTCGGTGGTGGGTCTAAAAATTAGATTCTGAAATCTTTCGGCACTTTAAAATCTCAGTATAAGAGTGAACTAAAAATTTTGTGACTTGTTAAAAATGAGTATGTTTTGTGATAAAGACAATGTGGATTTGAGTTAAGCAATAAAGAGTGATGATACGAACGTTCTTCGATTTTATGCGAACAGCGACGACATGACTTGCGGCAAGTCTTGGAGATATAATCGATACTGTCACATAAGGATCGGTCAGATATCACCCAATTACGGCAGTTCACATCATAATCTTCACACACTTCAGTTACACCTGAACGACTTATTGGATACTGATCATGCATTATCTTTAGCTGTTGAGTGAGATATCTCAAATGTTTGATATCTCAAGTCTGCTGTATCATTTGATAGACTGGCCAATCAAGAGAATTAAACAATCTCAGCTGTTAAGTTAGGTTTGATCAGTGAAAGATCACAATCCATTGCAATATCCTCATTAATTTGCAGATTATCAGTCTAGCAACTTAAGAAAAGGAGGTTGTTCACGTCCCAGAGATATGCGTCAGAAGCTCTCAGTGATCGGAAACAAAACTCATGTCAGGAATAGCTGACGTTACAACAGCTATCTTTAGAATCCATATGAAAGTATAATTATTACTGATTCTGAGTACGAGTTACTGATTCTGAGTACGAATTAAAGTAATTATGGATTGTTTTGAGAATAAGTGATTAAAAGTGAAGTAAAATAAAATGAGAAAGGATCTGACCTTGAACAGAATCAAAAACGCTGGTAATGATTATAAAACTGAGGATGGAATAAACCACAGATGACGCCATCGTCCTACACTCAAAATGAAATGCTTTGAGAATGCCTTTCGGAGAGGTTATTACACTGCCGAAGGAACATGCACAGAACATGTGTGTCTGTGTGTGCACAATAATCACAATTAATAAAACACCTTTTGCACACTCATTTAATTAAATTCGTTTCTATATGATACAAATGAATCCGATTCCAATAGTATGAACACACACACTATCATAAGAATGCACAATGTTAAACGAATTGATCACAAGAAATCTTATCATGAAAACCGGATTTTTTATGCGAAATGTATGATGCTTCGTTCAGAATTCGTATAGGTGATCACTGGATATTATGATATGGTATACAGATGAATAGCGATGATAATAATATGCAGAGGGGTTCATTACCATTAATACTCTTATCATCATCGTTTCGAACATCGTTTGTTGTATACACAAATATGGAACGGGGTTTTAATTTACAAATAATTTCATTACTTTGCAACTTGTTTTTGAGGTATTGGAATGGAACTAATTGTAAAATTTGACTGTTGGCATTTGTTCATAAATGCACATTTTGATCTTAGGTATACATAAAAAAGATCAGCAGTTAGTGACATAAATGGGTGATTTTGGAGAAATATTGACACCAGGGATTTTAGGTGCTACAAATCGATGGGAACCTGAAGAAGGATGCTTCAGTGGTAATTGAGGAAGCATCCGATATTTCAGAAGGCGTTCAGATTATAGGAAACCTTCAGAGATGTTATGGGTCACGTCAGAAAATCTGCTATTTCTCTTGCAGAAATAGCCGATTTTCTGAATGTGAGCGATCATATCATGCGGCTTTTGCTCATTGCAACACGTTGCATCTGTCCTACTCAATCCTTACACTACCTTAAGATTATAATCTGCACCACATTTAAAGTCCTCAGTTCCGCCCAAAAAACGACAACAGCTAATTTTCTGAAGATATCTATCTCACATTTCTGAAGGTATCTCAAACATTTCACTATACCGAAGTAATCTGTACAGTTGATCTGGATTCTGGTCAAAAATGAATTGCCAAAGAAACATCAACGATGCCATTTTATGACCTGCTGTTACTTCAGATCCTATCCTGATTTTGCCATATTATCAGTCAACTTCCCCTCAGTCCAAATATTTTGACTGCAAATTATCCATCCTAGGGATGTGTCCTCATATTTTTACAATTGTTATACCTCACTGATCTCAAACCCATCGTGATCTCCTGAGAGCAATTATGTGAATGAATGAGATTCCTCAAAAATTGTTCAACCTCATTACAAACACCATTCGGTCGTTTGCAATTGAAAAGTTGAAATTTTGACTTACTGAGCAATTCGAACCCCTGGGAATTAAGCATAAATTGAACCCATAACCCCAGGGCTCATTCTTTCGTTCGTCACCAATATATATCATGTATCGCCTCAAAGACAGAGCGTCTCTCGGGAACCATCAGGTATTCAATGGAAACGAGTGATGACTATAATCGACTGATAAATTGAAAGTAGGAGATCATAGTTCTCAGAAGCCGACATTAAAAAAGTGAAAGAAATCAGGCATACTCAAAAAAGTTGTCTATAATCAACAATTTTATAAATTTAGTTACGAAAAAAAGCTACCTTCTACTATCTATCTCTAACTATCACCATAATCCAAATAGTTGAACATGTCTTACTGGAGCCTTCGAAATGCTGAGCTCCTTACTTCACACCTTAGTTTCTCAAGACTCTATCATATTCGTATCATCCGAACTATTCCTTTCTGCAACATGCTATTCAGCCTGTTCTTGAATCATTATTATTCTATAACAGCTATTATCATTTACTTTATTCACCTTTCATTATACACAATATACATATGGCTTATTCGATCAAGAATCAATATAATTTGTAGAGGTAATGATACAAACTTGTGACAATCAATGATGCGGTATGATATCGAGCAGAAACAATGCAAATACACATAATCTCATAATAGCATTAATAATAGCAACTGTAATAGCACAAGCCATGCTAACAATTCAAAGATTTACAAATTCCGTCCAGC
>JAPYMA010000564.1:0-13763 GCA_035041965.1 Anisakis pegreffii | reverse complement strand
TTGAACGACATGATGAGCTATCAGCATCATCGACAACCCATCTGATGTTCTGCTCGACTGACCATATTAATCCAGCTTTCAAATCTCAATGAATAAAGAACATTTGTTGAAGGATTCTCGAGTACAAAGATTTCTTTGCTTATTTCAAATGTTTTTCGACTGAATTAATTCCTTCCTATGTAATACCGTACAATCCCGGGCATATGATGTGGAAAGTTTAGCAGGTCGGCTTTTGGTAAGGACAGAAGAAAATTGGAACGAGAAAGCAGTCTGTGAGGGGGACGGTAACAAGTGTACTACAGAACTTCATTCGGTTACCATCGCGTGTGTGATTGAAAGTATAGCGGTGAATAATAAACAAGGCCAAACGCATAATCATAAAAACTGCAAATTCACGGAGAAAATGTGTCGGCAAATAGAGTAGACAGTGAATGACGCAAGCGGTTTTAAAAGAAACATAAAATCGCGCAAGTAAATGGATGGACGAATAAGGTTGGCCGCAAGCAGGAGACGGTCAGACAAAGATCCATGATGATGACAATAACATTCAATGAAATGCGAATAGGTTAATAATGCCAGCCGACGTGCAACAGCAGCCACCACCACAACAGTACATAAGTGAACGTATTGATCCAAAACTTGCATAGTCATATGCGCAGTATTAACATTATTTTAAAATACACATCCATACAAATATTTCACTTGAAGCGTTTACTTTATTCATACATTATCACCAGTGTTACTGCTGTCATTATCATAAGACATTAATACTGAAAGCAGTATAATGCTAGTGAGTAAACAACATTGTGTTGTATAATATTAGAAGAGTTAGTGGCTAACTGGTTAAATCGAAAAAAAATGCGAATACAATGAAAAAAAATTATATGTATCACATAAGAATAACCAGCCAATGTTTGATAAATGTATAAGGTTACGTTCAGCCACCTTCAACCCTCACAAATAATCGCCCACCAACACCCAAATAGAAAAAAAGTGATTGAGCACGATGACATTTAAGTGATGATCCAACTGATTCAAATGCTCCTTGATTGTTTACGGCAAACAAAAAAAAGGACGATTTTAACTATACAATTACAGTCGTATCACAAAAATGAACATGCATATCGTTTCTATCTGTGTATTTTCATTGATTGTAACCGATTGAACTTCGGTCGATGAATTCCTACGAATTTCGGAATCTCAAAATGTGCATTCGATCGGATCCCAACCAAGAAATTTTCGAATTCAGTCGGAATATCGAGCATCGGAATCATGAAAAATCGATTCGATCGGATTCTGAACGAACCAAAATTTTGTTCGGTTGCCGTCATCAATCTATTTGTTGTGACTGACGATAAAACACTACTGAGGTAATCGATTTGCTCCACTCACAGAGCATGATATTGAGCATAATATTAAGGTGCACTTTATGGCAGTGATTTACGAGCACAATATAAAGGATTCACAATTTATCGCTGAATGGCTAATCAGTAACTAATCAATCGTTCAATTAATAATCAAAATTAGGATTTCATGAAATTCCCAGGTCTTATTACTAGATCGTTAATTATATGCAGAGGAAGGATGTGATATTGGTAATAATAGACTGGCATAAACTTATAACGAGTTGTAGTTGCTGATAAGTTAAAAAATAAATGCTCTAATAGTTTATGAATATATTAAGAATTTATATTTTGAAAAAAAAATCAAAACAATGAGAATGAATGAGATCCGAATTTGTAGAAAATGAAAGAAGGATACAGTGGGGTACACTGCACGGGAATAACATCCGAAAACTTTCTTCAATTAGTTTAACAAAACATTTCAGTCGCGATTGATGAGCAACGAATGATTTTTTTAAATAGCGAGATTTCTTCTTTCTTTGCAAAGTAGCAACAAAAAAATACAAAAAAAAAACTCCCGCACGCTTGGTTGCTTCTCAAAAATGAACAAATAACAACGAACAGTAAAATGGAGCTGCCTACTATCTATACCTGTAAAACGAACGTAATGATGGATGATTGGCTGTCTTTCTAGAAATAACGTAGACTAGCTTAAGTCAGCTCAGAGCTGAGCAGATGTTGTTCGTTCTATTAAACAACAGAACAATATTGGACTGACTTCCAGCTAAATGAAACCAAACGGGAAAAAAACGCAACAGAATAAAAACAAAACGACGTGAGATAACCTTCATCACATTTATTGAACACTATGCGTCAGGCACAGCATAAGTTATGCTGCAAGAGCACATCCAGTTAGAACCCTCAAGTACGCAAATATTCAGTCCCCTAAAAGGCCAAGTTTCCGGCAAATAACGAACTACATATTGCTATCTACTACTGTTGCTGTTGCTATTGCTCTCCCTCAATTATCGATGAAGACTGCAAAAAAAGAAGAATAAATTTTGAGTAGTGGCCACCCAGAAGATGCCACTCAGAATTTTCTTTTTATGCTTGTATACGCTATCAACACAGCGCCACAACATACAACATATTCACAATCATTGGCAACACTAGCATCTGTACAAATAAATAAATGTAAACTATAAAATTTCATCTGCCAATTAATCCATCCCCTAATCCACTGGCGTATGCTATATCCACCATCAATTGTAAAAACACAAACTAGTTAACAATATTAGCCATTAGTTAGCATTAACTCGAAAAGGGCACTAGAAACAGTAGTGAGCTGCTGCTGCATTAACATCAATATCGACATTGCAATCAACATCAGCACTAGAATCCGTTCTGTCTCGCAATGACAGTATAAGCAATTCACTTGTGTACAAGCTTATCCCTAGCAATAAACTAATCGAAAAAAGACAGACTAAATGAAGAGAAATAGAGGCAAGCAGTGGAGGAAACAAGCTGAATGAATCATCGCAGCTAAAAGATGAAAATTACATGAACGCTGCAATGCAAATGTCAATTTTCGTACAAATGTCACTTCTATTCAACGCAGACATTGTTGATGTTCAAGTAATAGCAACAAGCATGAAAGAGGGTCGATTTCCTTGCGTACGTCATATATTTACATACGTATTTCATTCATATCATACTTTGTAGTCGGTTGACAGAAATATGTGAAAGAGATATATGTGAATGAAGAGGTAAATGCCTCTTGTTACGATATAGCAGCTGGATGAATAGAGATTGAAGAAGCGGGGGTGAGGGATGAATGAATGCAATAAACTTCGTGGATAAGACTGGTAGATTGAGCTGAAAGAAAGTGGACAGACTAACTGAGGAAACAGCAAGTGACGTTAAGAGTGACTGAATACTCCTTTGAGATGAGAAGGAAAGGAAAGAAATCGATTTTGAGACAAGGGGATTGAGTAAAGCTGCAACGGCTTCTTCATATACAAAGAACATAAGCATGCATGAACACAAATAAACACATACATATAGATGGGTAAAGGAAACAGGAGCAAATATTGGAAGCGTTCCTGCTCACGCATCAAAACCCATAGCGACGAAGTTGATGGCGAGGAATCAATCACGTGGCGATATTATTACATGCCAAACGAATGTCAATAACACTCATGCTTTTTCAGAAGTTTACCGAGAACTTGAGAATAATATTCATATAATAACATTTCTTATTATTTTGATAATGCAATATTTCGTTCAATAAATGATTACAAATCGTTGTAAAATGATAAGAAATCGTTAAAATGAAAATAATATTAATCACAACAAAAGCATTTTTTAGACTACACACCTGATCTCAATGAAGTAAACTTTAGCTGGACGAAGGATCAGTAAAAGTAGTGCGTCCGAAGAGGATAAACGTTATTAAATAATGTTCTCGTGGTACACAAATTAATGAACAAATAAACAGTCAACATACAAAATTCTCAAAAAAAGCAAACACTCAAATTCATCGTTACCGTATATCATAGCATCATAATAAAAATGAAGATCATGATAACAATTCAAATAAATAATGACTAATATTTCATGGTGAAATGATTCAGTATGACATCATTATTTGCACTATAACTTAAATTTCACACATCATTCAACATTATTATTCACCTATCTACCTACACACCTATTTACATTATCGAGCAATATTTTTTTACGATTCCAAAATTCAAATCATCATCTAATTTCTAATCTGTAAATAAACGATTTCGAAAAACTTATTTCTCAGCATTCAATATTGTTCTTGTTCAATTGCAATTTCAGTTGTTCGGTTGGTTGAGCGGTTGATGATATAACATAACGAATAAATGGATACAAATCACTCCTCTCAAACTTCAAATAAGTGATTATTAAAACTGTTCATTCAAAAACGTACATCTCTATATACATCAATATAATAACAAAACGAACGGAGCGATCATGCGCAACGAATCGATTGAATATGTAAATAATAATGAATAATCTTCCGCGACAAAAAGTATATTCACATACGTGAATATGAATCAGTTTAATATTTGTTAGTAATATTGAACGCTGACAGATAAATCATATTTACACATCACTCCAACTCTGTAAATCGGTAGATGAGTAACTGTAATCTGCAAGCGAAAGCAGCGAGTGGAGGAAGTATTAATTTGTCTCATTTGATGAATGTGTTCTATTCAAGTGGTACTTTCTGAGATATATACGTGGAACGATAATCATTTATTTGATTGGTGCACATGCATATTAATAACATCTAATATTCCTATTCTATAGTAAGTAAAATGTGGTATTCATGATCACAATACTAACAGTGAACGAGGTCGAGCGAAGAAAGGAATACTGTAAATGCGAGCAGAAAGGGATTGATTGGTCATCATTTACAAATGGCGTTCGATGAAGGACAAAAATTAATTGGGAGAGCTTAACCAACAATATACCATTACTACCTAATGCGTTCAATAGCGTCCGTTTGTCTTTTTCGTTTGAATTTCAAATTTCAAACATTTTCCCAATTAATCGATTTTAAATTGCCACTAAATGTATGAAACGCTTCTCGTCATCGTACGCTCATTCGTTTGTCCATAACATTTGAATCTGATGCCGATTGGCTCAAAAGGTGAATATGACAATATATGAATAGAAATATTAAATTGTAATCGTTGTTTAAGGACGACGATTCAGTAGAGTATAACAGTGATCCAATCAATTAACTTGAATGTTTATTGACGTTTGAGATGATTATATAAGATCAATCAAATAAATGAATGAATCGAATAAACAAATGAAATGCACAATTCAAAGTAGCAGCAACAATAACAACAGCTTTAAGCTTCAGTAAATACTCAATGCGAATAAAGTTCACAAATATCTCGAAACCATTATTATGCGAATAATAATAAATAAATAATAACAATAATAATGACAATAACAATAATAATAATGATAATAACAATAGTAATAAAAACAACAACAAAACAACAAGAATTTTTTCATGCGGATAAATCGAAGATCAGTGAGAAAATAATCAAGTTATTCCAATAATTCAATAAAATAACAAACTACAGTAATCAGATATACATACCTATGTATAATACGAACACAGATCCTCAAATTCTAAAAAATGCAAGAGGTCTTTAAATAAACTTACGAAAGTTATAAGCGACCAATGATAGGTAATGAAACAAGCTCTCTCCAAACAAAATAGAATACAACAGGTTAAACGCAAACCGCTCCAAGTAACAATCATGATAAAAAATAATCTTGATAAGTAAGGGAATCGAATATGGATTGACGCACTAAAACATCGTTATCTTGAGCGTTAATGTCGGTTGTCCTCATACGAGGTCAAATAATAAATAAACGTTTTATTACCTATTAACTTATGCCACTCTCACTAATACCAGTGCAATGCTCTCCATGGTCCTAAGTAATTTTTTTCGTTGTATAGAATTCAAATAAATTCCAAACAAGTATTACGCTGTTGTGGAAATATTATAAATAATACTTCGGAAGCGTACATTGATTACGTCTCCTCATTTCAGAGGATCACATAATAAATGAATGAATAAATAAATGACCGGATGAACTGCTAAAGCAGAAAAGAACAAAGCAAAGCGTAAAAATCAATTTGAACATAACATCAACGAAGAAAACTAATACATAAACGTAATGAGATCAATCAAAAATCAATCACTGATCATAATAAGTATAATACAAATACAAAGTCAATCGAATAAATAAAACCTAAACGCAATTCTATACCTACAAGAATGTACCCCATTTCTCGAGTAGTTCAGCTTTTAATTCAGCACTCATTCGACGATAGTCTTCATCGGCCGCTAAACTTCTGAATACGTCGATTGAAATCGAGTCGAATAAAGACTGCTTAATTTCGCTCATTCGATATTGCTCAGCCAGTCTAATCGCATGCATTATCGACGAAGTGGCTAGACTTTCAACGATGAATCGCTCACAACGTGCATACAATGCACTGAATTTGAAACGATCGGCTAGTTCAAGCACTGCGTCGATATTGGCCGCATACAATCGTTGTGTTCCTTTCAGTACATCGATAGTTTGTTGGAACGCCAACGAATCAACACCGTAAATTGGCAAACGAATTTCGTTCTCTTCTTCAACAAATTCAAATAATGACGCAAAATAAGTGGAACTTTTAGCGAGATGACTCTTCGACACCCCAATACGCTTATCGGCAACAATCAGAACGCAGTCATCAATCCACTGTTGCCAAGTATCATCAATTGGTTGCAAAGGTGTTAGCTGAAGACAGTCACTCTCAACGAAGCCGTGTCGTTGTTGCACTCTCGACGATAAAGACATTGACAAATTAGCATTATTATCGAGGCCACCATCATCATCATCCTTATCATTATCAATCTTTGAATGCTTCACTCTCAAAGTTTTAGAACTTCCCTGCTCACGTCCTTCTGTTAAATTATTCCATTCAGATGTTGTTGATGAGTAAAATCGGCTCTCATATAGACGCGCGTTCTCCTGCAAATGTAAATGTTCTATCATCAATCGAATGAAATTCATCGGTACCGATTTTGGACCATCTCGTTATTAATATTAAATGAGTGATTGTGATCAAGAAAGTTTAGTGATTCTAAATAAAATATAGAGGGTAACAAAATAATGAGACAAATTCTGAATGCAGATAAATTGAGATAGAATGGAATAATGAAAGAAAACGAGCACATCACCGACTAACCTCATACAAATTTGATGACTTTTGCTGACTAAAAATCGGTTTATTGCGGTGGTGTTGTTGATGAGGAGATGATATGCTAATGAGATCATTTGCTGAACAACAACAGTTATTATCATTATTACTATGATCATTTGACATGAATCTTTTACGATTCGCTATCGTTGTCATTGTTGGCGTTATGATTGGTGGTGAACATGAATTTGAAACGATCAGGTCATCTGAGCTGCAGCTGCAGCAGCAACTTGACGATGAAGAAGAGTCGAAAAAGAATGTTCTTGATGGACAAGAGTCATGCAAATTCGAAAGAGTTGTGCTATCTGGAGTGTCAACAACAGCCGGATGCAGCTGATCAGAGTGCAGTTCGAATTCATATTGTCCTGATAACCAACAATCACAGAGACGGCATAAAACCCCATTATCACTTCTTTGCATATTCATCATCTTATCACTGCTATTCACATTGGCTATTGCTCCTGATGCTGGTCGAACTAATGTTAACGTTATTGGGGTTCGTTTTTTGGTTGTATTGAATGCATTATCACTGCTGCTGCTATTCAGCGAAACTGAAAGCGTTTGTTGATGAGGCGCACCGAAGTGTTGTTGCTGTTGTGCATTATTCATAGGGGAAGAGTTGTTGTTGGTATTGTCAATGCTTGAGGGAAATACGGAGAAAGAAGAAATCGAAGAATTGACTAGATTCGAACTGGATTTTATGAAGGTGCACTGTTGTTGTTGCTTAGTGGTACTCGTTAAAGAAATGTCTTCTGCAGCACCAAACGTCGGAATAGAACATATTGTCTTTGAGCGTGAGGTTGTGGCTGTGACAGAATGACTATTACTATTGCCTTCTAAAGGCTGTTGATGTGCTTTAAAAGCAGTAGTAGTAGTGGTAGAAGCAGCAGCGACAGCAGCCGCTTTTGCTTTAACTTCAGCGCATGTTGAGCGATGCCTTTTGAGTGAATAATCTGATGATAACAATCGATTACAATCACTACATATACGTCGTGTTGATACTGCACCTCCTGCTCCTAATTGCATATTTATACTGTTGCTGCTACTTACTGACGATCGTTTTTGCTGCTGTTGCTTTTGTCGTTGAAAATAATCACCATAAGTTTTGCTATTAGCAGAGTTATTTATAAAATCAGTACTGTTTAAATCATTGTTTAGCGATAATGATATATGATCAATTTGTTGATTTTTCTCATCTTGCTGCTGCTGTTGATGTACAGCATATACTGCAGCACCACGTATACCATCTAAGGAGCTGCAGTTTGGAGTTATCGGCTGAATAAGCATCCGACTTGGAACGTTGTTGACATTGGCAATGACAGTGGTGGGTAATGATGAAAAGAGTGTGGAAGAATTTGATTTTGATATTGATATGCTACCAGATGTGGCAACAGCAGCAGCGTCAACATTATGGAGATCACATATCGACGTCGACGACGGATATTCCACCTCATCAACGAATGATGTCGTATCAGCTTCGGCCAATTCGGTTCTTCGCTTCTTTCTTAACTCGTTATTTTCACTTACTTGTGCTAGTTGCAATTCTGTTGTCTGTGCTGCTGCTGCTACTACTTCGTTCGTCATTTTTATCGATTTAAATCTACCGGCTGATCGTCGAAGATCTTCTTCGATTTTAGCCACTTGTAATTTATCATTATCATCTTGATCGTCAACATCAATGCGGTAATTATTAACACAATTATTACCGTTAATCGATCGCTTCGACGATTCAATAGTTGGTGTTACTGTCTCAACAGAGTTTATATTCTGGATAGCACTTACAGAAGTACTAAAATCAACAACTACATCATCACAAGCAGAGGCAGCAGCACGAAGTTCATGCTGAAGTGGTAATATGTTGACAATAGCTGTAAGTTGCCGTTGTTGTTTATGGTCCGACTGCGTTTGATCATTATTTATTGTTGGTAAGAGCAATTTAATTGGTCGTTGTGAATTTACTAACTGTTCTGGTAATAACTTGTGAACGGCCATTCGATGACGTTTCACGTTCTTTCGACATGAATACGTTTTGTGACATTCAGGACATTCGAATCGACTGGACAATGACGAATTAGAATCACGCTGAGTATCGTCATGAAGATGTTCAGAAGTGTTGTTGGTGACGAGCCGATGGACAGTCGAGCAAGTACAAGACAGTGAAGAAGACGTATCAAAATCTTTATGGTATGGTGAAGATAACGGCGATATGCACGACGTTGTTGGCGAATCTGAATAACGGCGACGAGCACCAGCACACATGTTAGAATGTGCTCTAGCTACTATCGGATTGTTCACTCTTCTTCCAGAATTCGCATTACCGTTTTCGTTATCATTACTCTTATCACAATTCTCATTATTACCGCCACTACTCCTTTCATTATTATTACTGTTCTCGCTAGCATTATCAATAAAATCATCGCTATTATCAGTTTGAAAAGTTCGTTGTCGCAATTGAATTGCTGTTGTAGAGTTTCTAGGTTGCGATATAGGCGACATTAGCAGTGAGTTTCCATCGTCACTGTGACCAGCAATGTTCGCGTTTGGTGTTGATCTCTTGATTTCTGAACTGCCTTTCACATTTTCAATAATATTGTCATCAGCTGATGAAAGCTTTTTCTGCTCTTCTTCCAGGAGTCGTTTTTGACGTTCCTGTTGGAGACGACGTTGTTGATTATGTTGCGCTCGTAGATGTTCACCGACAGTTATCTATAACAATAGTAATATTATTAATAATAATAACAATAACAATGATAATAAAAGTAATAAAAATAATAGTAATAACAATAATAGTAATAATAATAGTAATAATAATATTAATAATAATAGCAATAATAATAATAATAATAACAGTAATAATAAAAAAGTAATAATAATAGTAATAGTAATAATAGCAATAATAATAACAGTAATAATAATAATAATAATAATAATAATAATAGCAATAATAATAACATCAATATTAATAACAACAAAACAAGTGATAATATTGATTCAAATAATGAAGCAGCAACAATGGCCGAATGATAAACCAAGAATTTACTAGCAAAATAAAAATATGAACGGCGAACCCATGGCTTATCAGTGAGCATTGCGACTTTTAAATCGCCACATTTGATCTCACTAGAAGCAGCAGATGCCTGTTGTTGTTGTTGCTGCTGCTGCGGTGATATAGTCACGATACTGATATAATTACCATCCTTTATATCAGTTAGGGTGTGATAATTGCTGCTTGCCAGTTTACAGGTGGAACGATGTCGCCGTAAATTCGATGCAGAACACAACGAACGATTGCAATGCTCACAGATATTTAGTGATTTGTTTGTTGTTGGCTGTCGACTTGGGATATTGTTTTTTGGAGTTACTGCAGTCGGCGGTGATGAATAATTCAATGGTGATGATGTAGATGATACTGTTGCTGATGATGAACTGAAATTAACTTCACATCTGTTTCACCAACTATTCAGTCCCTTCTCAATCAATATTGATAGCGATAATGCTAGTAATATTATCGTAGACATTTGCACCAAAAGAATAATTGAAGGAGAATAACTCACCAATCAGAATGAACCAAATTTACATTGCAACTGATATGCTTGTTACTACTATCATTATCGCACTCAGGTTGTAAGTGTTGATTTTGTGAAGTAGTAGTCGAATCGAATCGATACAGTTTGCAGGTGCTACGGTGACGCTTTAAACTACGGCTAGAGCTAACTCTTCTTGAGCACGATTCACACTGATAAAGTGCGGTGATATTATCCTGAAAGAATGATCCAACTCTATTGCTACTAGCATGAGTACTATCATTGAAATGTTAACATCAGAGACAGACGAACACTTTTGATATTGCTTTCGTTGACTGCAGTTGAAGATAACGAAGACGACAACGTAATTGAGTTTCCATTATTATTATTATCACTGCCATTATCACTACTGCTATTATTGCTATTGTCATCATATCCTCGTGCTATACCATCTGATCGAACTGAATCTGAATCTGCTTTGCGGATGGTGAATGAAGAGGAGGGTGCTGGAGACGATAACGAAGATGAAGATGATAATGAATTGAAATCTGCTGCTGCTGCTGCTGTTTTGAGAGATACATTTTTTGTCGATGTCATTTTACGGTTCGATAAGAATCTTGCTGAGATCTGATCATTATTCAACGATCCAAATGAATTCAAAGTACCGGTACTATTATTTTGATTACGGTTATTATTATTATTTGATAATGATGCTTTTTGATTCCACGATGATGCAGCACTCAATATTTGAGATACATTCCTTAAGTATGCATACAATTCATCAAATCAATAAACGAATAAATAATAAAGTTTAAAACGATAAATTTCAATATACAATCATTAAAAGCACCTCGCAACTTCTTCTTCAACACTTTTTGCATCAATTGCAGATTGCTGCTGTTTCTTAGATAATGAAGAATAACGACTACCAGTTCGACGTCCACGTTCCACACCCACTGATCTGTAAGCAAACCAGTAAACAAATGATAACAATGCTCATATCCATGCGAATACATCTGCACACCAACCTATAAAATGTCCTCACTGGAACATTAGTTGTAGTATCGTAACGCAATTGTTTCGCTCTTGATGATGGTACATTATATGCGAGATGATATGCATTATTCACTGAATTAATTGCCTTCATGAGTCAAAAAGAAAAGAAATTTAATCAAAGCAACATTCCATGATAAACGTGCACACAGTTACTAATAACAATAAAAATAATAACAATAATGACAATATTAATAACAATAGTAATAAAATTAATGACGATAATAATAATATAATAACATTTAATAATATAATTATTTAATAACATAACAACAATAACAAAATAACAAAAATTAATAATAATAACAATAACAGCAATAATAATAACAATAATAATAATAATAATAAACAAAAACAAAATAACCTCGTAAATTCGTTGTTGTTTTCGAGAACACATTACTGTTATTACATATTACCTGCCGTTGAATTTGCTTTGTGCTTGCCTGATCGCTTGCATCAACTTTATCATTGTTATTATTATTAGTAGTATAATTATTATTATTAGTGTTATTATGCTTAGTTATAACAAGATTATTATTATTATTATTATTATTATTATTATAAGAGGCGATATTGAGCGGTGCAGTGGTCGTCAACAAGTAAGTGGTGATCCGGCGTTGATTATTCGGTTGTGTAACAATTGAATTATTGTCATTATGTTGATTCTGAATCGTGCTGATCGGTGTCGCTAGTTGATAATTGGCGATGATTCGATTCGATGAAGAGGAAGGATCACTTTTGAGGGTTATAAAACGATAATTGCTTTGAGCTTGAATCATCGATTTGTTTATTGCTTGTTCACTTCATCAATACTGCTCCTGATATTTGCTATTGTTTCTTCGTCATCTGATTATTCATTTATTCATCTTTCGTCAATAAGTACTTTTAAAAAATACAGAAAAAAAGAACGAATCGCTGATTTACCCGCACTCATAAACATACACCACTTTCCTTCAAATCCGAATGAACTGAATTCAAAAGATTATTTTACTTTGCATTCTGCTTGGATATAACCTCAATGGTTACGTGTTTGTCATAAATTTTTCTTCACCAAAATATTATTACGTATGAAGCTGAACGAAGTCATGAATAGGATCATGAGCGAAGCCTAAACCATGCCTCACTTCATTTTCGAATTAATGAAAAATCAACTTATCGCAGCACAAAGAATATGTCGTTAGACATTTCATAAATGAGATCATTTTGAGCGCCTAATGGAACAAATTCCAAACGATTGTTGCATCAGGCTATTTTGATGGTTGATTGCAATTTCAATTGTGTTTACGGCGAGTCCAAACGAAAAAAAAAAGAGATAATTCGAACCTTTACGCAACCATTATTGACGTTTTTGCGCACATCATCGATCAGTCAATTAATCCACACCTTTGACGATAAACACAACATAATATTGAGTTGAACAACTGTGCTCAGTGAATACACACAGTCATCATTCTGCAATAATAATGCTAATAACATGTCATTATTAATGACATAAATCTAATTAACAGCCTACAAACGACTAACGACGAGCGCTCGTCTGAACTTCCGTCTTTCACAAGAAACGTTGTCGTTATGACGATATTGCACATATATTCACCACAGATATGAAACAACTATAAAAAATTACTTATGAATTAATACCATGAATAGGTTATTAGATGCGAGCCAAATCATAGCCTGCCTCACGCTCGGTAATGCGCTATGATCCGCCTTGTATCTAATTATCTGCTCGTGTTATTATGATCGCATATAAATCAGTTCACTTTAATTGTAGCAGTTGATGTTTATCATATTAGTTTAGTATTATGTGCGCTGAAGAACTGATTGTAAACTCAGCACAAACACTTAACGGTCTCTTCGATGGCTCACAAGTTGAGCATCCATTGGTATTCAATTCCCGTTCGCGTGGGAAAGTTTTGCTCGAAACCAACAACGTTATAAAAATTAATATAAAAATGAATGAATATTCAGGCGTCTCCTTCGCTGCAATACAGAAACATTAAACAAGAAACTGACTCGACACAAGATGAT